>WJFA01003917.1:0-11703 GCA_009870155.1 Pseudobourletiella spinata | reverse complement strand
GGGTCAAATCTGAGTTTCCGCACCTACCGCTTTCAGAGAGGTAATCGTTATGGGTGCGCGGCGCGCTGCATAGGGTTCCGGCGCTGTGCGCCGCGGACACCTGGCAATGTTCCCTTGTTAGCTAAACTGTGAAAAAGTAAAGGTGAATTTTTAGTGACCTACAAAATCCGTCAGAAATTTCGTGAATATTCGGCGTCACAATCCCAAGAAAGTTGAATATTTACCGTCATAATCATTAGTATTTTAAATATATTATGCAAATCGTCATTAAAAACAGTCGTGGGAATCCAGTCTCCAGCAATAAAATCAATCAATCAATTTATTGACAAACGTGGTCATGGTGGAGAACAAGGTTAATGGCACGGCACGGATTTGGCGTCATCAGAAGTAACTGACATGGTAGTGTTGTTTTTCGGTGGAGTGCTAAAGTGGTGAGCGACAGGCAGAGGTTTGAACTAGGATTACAATAATTATGAAGTTAACGACACTTTAATTGATTATTTTTGGTTGCTGTAATTGGATGACAAATATGAATTGTTTACCCTGGTTGTCTTTTTCGTGAGTAATTGTGAGAATGTTTATTTTGGTACTGTTGCAAGTATTACAAATTGATTAGGTGTTTTTAACTAGAAATGCTGCTATTATGCAATTAGGGACAAGGTGATAGTGTGTAATTTTAGGATTCGATTTTACGATTCAACTCAAGAGAAGGCAGATACGCTTGTGTTTTTTGGAAGAGAACATATAGCTACGTGTTGGGGCGAGTTTTGAATTTCCCGGCAGTCCGGTGGAGCTCTTTCGTAGGATGAGAGCGGACACCAGCATTACGTGGGTTGACATGAGCAGCGATTAATTAGCTGGAGGTAAAAACCTGTGAACACCAGCGATAGCTGTGGCGCAGTGATTGGGAGGCGAGCGACTAGGGTTGACAAATACCCGTCCTGTTTGCCTTAAAAGATGCAGCGCGTGGCATACGTTGGGTAAAGCCAGGATATCCTCATTATACACATAGTAGTGGTACCATTATTGTCAATAATGGTACCACTCTGTACTTATAGAAAATACCAATAATTTATTGGTATTTTCTGAAAGTAAATAATAACGTAATAAATAACAAGGAATAATAACGTAAAATAAAATAATAAATAAACACGATAAAAATAAATCAATTTGTACCAAATTTTTAAAAATTCGAGAATAATCGTCACATGTTGTCCAAGAAACCTTGAAAACGTATTGGTGTAGATCAATGATTTTTGTAATGCTGAGCACAATGTAAAATGCCTTGCAGAACACTATCCGTTTTATTTAATCCATCTGTCATTTTTTAACGTTCTGTGCACTAACAAGTAATAATAACGTAAAATCAAATAATAAATAAACACGATAAAAATAAATCAATTTGTACCAAATTTTTAAAAATTCGAGAATAATCGTCACATGATTAACGTCCAAGAAACCTTGAAAACGTATTGCTGTAGATCAATGAATTTGGAATGATGAGCACAACGTAAAATGCCTTGCAGAACACTATCCGTTTTGTTTAATCCATCAGTCATTTTTTAACGTTTTGTGCACTGGTTGTTGTGTATTGCTGGAATAATTGCGAATTATTATGGACGATTTTGGTAACATTGCCACGAGGGACCCTTAGTAGGCAAAAAATTACAAGTTAAGCCCCAAAATAAAATTTCAATATTTGATTTCGTTGAAAAACTTTTTGAAAACGNATTTCAATATTTGATTTCGTTGAAAAACTTTTTGAAAACGGTTTGAAAGAATGGTTTGGGACTTCGGGTAACGCCGACGATATTTACGGATCCAAGCGGTACTAAAAAACCTATATATTGCGCATGTCTCTGCGCCACCTGGTGTAGGAGTTATCCGCAGGACAGGTTCCCGTTAATGATAGTACTAAAATAGCACGTACTTCGTACCACATGCAGCAACTAGCCGTTCGATTTAAATCACCATGTTCACCAAAAAATACTGGAAAAAACCCTCAGCTTTCCACAGCAACCACAAGCATTGCCTTAGGTTTAGATGGTCGGGCACCCAAGTGGAAATAAATGTGCCAAATAATTTTGGGACACCCTGTACATGCGCGTAATCGAATATAACTACAAAAATGTTCTGCCATCAACTGTTGTATACCTCAACCATCGATACAAATTTGCAAAACAACACCTTCCACATTTTTTAATTTTGTCAGCCCTAGTTGCACCTACCTCATCCCCAAGACAGTCTTCTCACGTGAGTGTTTGTCCGTGGGACCCTATCATTTTTCAACGTCAGCCATTAGGATCATACGTGTGTGTGTGTAATAGTACTGGAAATTAATTAAGTTCAACTTTAATGAGGTTTCGAGATAAGATGGCTCACAATTAGCTCGAACAAGTGAATGTTATTTATTTAATGAATTAACCATTATTTCCAGACTCAATTGTCTCTCTCCTGCCACACTACTTACAAACACACACACACACACATACATATTAATATCTCCCTCGCACTCACACGGAGTGGAAAAGTCCCCCTTTGATAGCTTTGTTGTTGTTCCTGCTGCTGTTGCTGCTACCGCTGCTGCTCTTGTTGTGTAGCTATCAGGATTCTAATTAAGAAATATATCTGGTTACCGGGAGATAGCTAGCTCGTGAATTGGCCCTCTTGAACCATGGAAAACACACGGCTGTTCTTCCCACACACACACACGCACACACACACACTCACTCACACGTGCACCGACACTCACATGTACACACGCACTCATACACACGGCGATTCCGTTTCACACTAATCTATTCCAATCCGCGATCACTTTAATTTAATCTTTCACACGAGAATTCCAGCGCGTCTATATATGCGCCAGCATGTAGAAGAACCCAGTAAGCTCACACACACATACACACTCACTTCTACTCGTCAGTCAGTCTGGCTCGGAGTGGTTGCATATGTATTTGCCTGCTCTTGTGTGTGTGTGTGCCTACGTGGGTTTCAAACCAGCGTCGTCCCCTCCGGCTTGGAAATCTCGACATTTAGGAAGCAGGAGGGAAGGAATGAAGAACGAATGCGAGCACATGACTGCACGTCCGTACGCGTCCCCCAACGTAACACAAACAACGTACATACAAAAGCCTCCTCTCAAGACCCCTGTGTGAGTGAGTGAGCTGACTGTGGACGTGTGTGTGCGCATTTGAGTGTGTGTGTGTGTGTGTGTGCGTGCGTTTGTGTGTGTGTGTGTATACAGTGAACACGAAAGAGAGGGCGAGGGCTCTTAGTCATCCACTATGCCTTTATTTAATATGAAATTAACAACTTCCTTATACTGCAATAATAATTAAGCCTATACCGGCCCGGACCGCCCGTATGCATTAAAGGTGTGAAGGAAAAGCTATGATGGAGTAATCGCTCCTAAAAGTGCAAACAGGGTTTCTACTATATAGTCTCCTGTCCGCCCGTACTACTGCTGCTCTGCACGTACGGTTAATCCCACTAAGGACACACTTCAGCCGCCGTATGTACGCTCATGTACCCGAGTAGCACTGGCTGGAGTATGAGATTAGTGTGCTGCGGAGCTATGCGTGCAGGAGTCAGTGGAGGGGCAACGGGCAGGAACGACGCTTAAGTACACATGCACATACATACTTACATACAGCAGAGCACGGCCACAAGCACCACACAGACTCGCGCACACACGCACAAACACACACACTGAGTCACACACACGCGCTTTACAAAGTTAGAATTAGAGCCATAGGCCCCTCTCTCGCTCGCTCTCTCGCTCACTCACACTCTTCCTATACGTGTGTGCTCTCAAGGCGAGAGTCGTCAGTAGTAAGCCAGCTGTCGGCCGACGAGGAAGGACTGCGCGTCGTCAACGGTCACAAGTTTCACACACACACACAAGTCTATTTTTACAAAGCCTTCATCCTTTCATTCCAGCCGAGAAAAATCCTCCCGTTCGCGTCTATATCACTCATCGCCACCATTTATTCTGGCTTGAAATAATAATCCGAACCAAAACTGACCCACGACTCTCAGTGACAAGGTGAAGGGATATTTTGGATTTTTTGGTGAGACTGAGTCAGTCGGAATCGTGGCGTTGAAAACCAGAGGCAAATATCTGTGGCTGATACTCTGACGGTACGGAGCCACGTGGTCCCGCTGTTGTTGCGTCTCTTGTGCGTATTAGAAGGACCTTGTGAATCTGTGATCTTTTGGAGACATTTATTGCTGGAGTTGTTGTGAGGGGAACCCTTCAGTGGCATCACGATGATTGCGAGATTGTAGGAGACGCGTAGCCCCGGGATATTCCGGAAACTTGGACACTGATTGGGGCGGTTCATCATCATCATGTTGTTTTGTGGTAGTGGTTGCACTATCGGCAAGTGAGCCCTCAAAAGTCTCTGGGGTTTTTGGGGAAATCAGGGCAGTGAAGTGATCAGATTCATCCAGGAGGTGTAGTCTTGGAGTCACTGTGTTGAACACACGTGGACTCCGTTGGGAATCGTGAGCGTCGTATACTTTTTTGTACGACCAGACGAATCTTTGCCGAGGGTAATTGTGTCACTGCCCTTGTCATCTGTCCGTCAACGAGCTCATCTTCTCCATCATCTTGCTTTAGGTCCCCGAGAGTGACTGAGTGGATGGGGATTGGGTGGGGAATCAAAGGGCAGCAAGTAACCTGAGTTTCGTTGGCGTAACGCATTGGTGAACTCGGCAGCTCACACAATTTGTCATTTGTGACTCTGGATTGTTGATGTTGGGCAGAATTAATTCCGAAATCGTACAAATTGCGTCCGGTTTAAATTTGCAAAGTCGGACTCAAAAATCACACAAATAACTAATGATATCCAAATAATTAGCGGGAATTTCAAACTTTCGTGTTGAAAAATCCAGTAGTTGCTAGCTGAGGACCTGGCTGTCGGCTGGTGTGAGAAGAGGTTCCAAAAACCATTGAAAATCCTGGAATAAATTTGACATTTTTCAAGTTGGTTTTCAGTGTCGCTGTCCGTCCGGACGGGTGTGATGGTGCGTGTGCTGTGCGTGTGAGTCAATGTGCCTGGCCGTGTGGTTCGGCCTGGAACGAATAATAATAAAAATAATAATTGCTGAGTGAGTGAGCCGAAGGCATTGGACCGTCAAGTGAAGTGGACGGTTGATGAGCTCTGATTGATATCCCGATATCCCATTAGAAAAAAAACCGGAGCAAAGTTGTTCACAGTGACAGAGGGAGAGACGCACTCTCACGTCCACTCCTAATAGTCTTGAGTCAACTCTAGTGTATAGAAGGGACCCTTGTAATAATTTGGCTGTCCTTGTCATCATCTCATCGGTGTGACAACAGGTATGGTCCAATATATATTGATTCGTCAGCTTCAAATGTCTAATACCAAAGGCTGCTTCTGTCGTTGTCCGTCAACAGTGTGGGATAAACGTGTGGTGGTGTTCAACAGGGAAATAACACTTTGCTTTAATTGGATGCCCACATTGGATTTTCATTACCATTTCCTAAAAACCTTCCAATCCACAAACTGTCGTTGTAGTAGTAGTAGTAGTAATAGTAGTGGTAGCAATAATAATGCGAAGAGACCAGTTGACACGATAGTGGACACAAGTATTGTGTTGCCATGTCAAGTGAAGCACACAGGTTGTTAGCACAGCATATCATCATCATCATGATCCTTGTTGTCGTCGTCGTCAACTCCGCTTCCATTGCCATGTGGCTCACGTAACCAAATTTCCATTTCCTTCAGAGCCAAGCAGCGGAGACAACTTGGTAGGATGCAGACACATACGCACACGAACACGCATTCTAGGGATCTCATAGGAGTCCCGAGGAGGAGCTCGCAAGACTTCCCAAGACATGTTAATATGGCTAACGACAACGATTAAGTCCAGAGAGGAGGAAGATAAATGCACGTAGAAGGGAAGATTTTATCCGCCGATTTTTTCCCACTTCTTCGTCTTGTTCGTCAAGATGGAAAAGTTTCTGTGACTTGGTTTGGGTAGAGCCGTGAAGGAAGCACGATGTCGGAGTTGGGAGTCGTATGAATGTGTACCGTGTCACCCCACACTAACTTGATCCATTGAGCCAGGGGAAAGATAGGGAACAAGTTGTCCTGCATCACAATTAATGGTTAATTTGCTGAATCGGAATGCAATTAAAGAGGCTCTTACTCAATGTGCCACTGCTGCTGGCTCTGCCACTATATGGCTGGCTCCCTTGTTGTTGGGCGTGGAGGTTCAAATTGAGATAATTGCCTCCACTTTGAGCACACGGACATGTACATATTACAGTCACCTACACTACTCATGTATAGCACTGTGTATGCATATGCTACCATACTACTCAAGTACATCACTGTGTATGCACATACTACTGTACTACTCACGTATATCATTATGTATGCATATGCTACTATACTACTCATGTAAATCAGTATGTAGGTATATCACACCATACTACTCGCGTAACCCAGCCCATATACATGGGCTCCTCGGGTTGACTTGAACACCGTGCTCATTACGCCATTCAGCTCACCACCAGCAACCACTCACTCTCTTTAGTGAGTCCACGGTGACATTTTTCCCCACAGTGGAAAAAATAAACTACTCGGGAAAAAATACACACACATACACCTTGCGGAACCTTGATTCTCGTCATCTCCTAATTGGCAAATGATGATTAGGCCAAAGAGAGTCACTCGTCAGGTTTCATAAAGTGCTCTTTCCTCTATAAAAATTCAAGGGGACTCTCAGAGAGTGACTAATAATAATAGTAAAAATACAACGTCCGGCGAACCGTTTGTCCTATTCTACCCCGTGAGTTCCCTTTACTACGACACTTGTGGTATTACACATGCATATATAATTACGGTAAAGTCTCGTAACAACGGTCAGCCAACTGACTGAGAATCTCGTGGGATGGAGGAAATACTGTTCAAATACAGAAAAGTACGAACCGTTTTACCAAAGGCCGTAATAAGGAGACTCCACTGTCTGTATGTGTACGAGTGGGACAGGCATTAAGGAGCGAAACCCCTAGCGAACGGACAGTTGGGGCACACAACAACAACGTCCACACTCATAAATTCTCCTTCTATTATTATTATTGTTTGCTCCGGCAATTACGCCATTAAATTTATGAGCTACAAAAGTTTAGCTGGATTAAGGGACCCGCTTATTAGTTTTATCTTTACCATATAATTAAAATAAATATAGGAGAGTCGGAGGAGATTAGGACCGGCCGCTCTGGTCCGCAGGGTCTCTACCGTCGGGTGTCCATGTTACAAGGTGGACTTAGGGGGAGTGAGTTCTATATTAGTTGAACTGCTACTACTACTACTATTGTCGGCACTATGAGGCTGGAATGTGGCTCAGTTGGCTCGGTTTAAATTTGCCCATTATTATTATTGTTATTGTCGTCGTGCACCGCTATGCCCTGTATATAAGGGTACGGATTTGAGCAGGGTAGTATGCTCCATCCCATGAGACCCTCACATGCATGCGGCACCATTATATTTGAATGGAGGTCCTCCTGGCTGGCTCTAACGAAAAGCTTCCCCCACACATGATCCCAGTTATATTCCGACCGTCCGTCCAAGCTGCCGGTGGTGGTGTGTCCTATAGCATGTCCGTGTGGTGGACCCGTACATGTGAATATCTCCAATGTAACCCTACACACTTATATGAGGGATTTATATACATAGGTGTTCACGCTCCCATGCTTTTTTTAGCTATAGCAGAGTTCCCCGTATCGATTTCCAAGGTGCAGGTGTTTTGATTTATAAGGCTTACATATACAGCCCAAGCTGAGCTGGCCCCTTTCAATTATAATCCCGAGCCTCTGACTGAGTCCGAGCCTGGAAATGGTGACAACGCCGTCGTAGTTGTTGAGCCAAAGGGCAGGGTAGGAAGGCCGAAAATAACGTTGGACTTTAAGGGTCGGATACGTCGTATTAAATATGACGGGCTCATGCTTGAGCCGATGTGTTTTAATCTCTGTCTACCTAGCTGACTCGATAAACCATTATTGCGAAATAACAATTTGTCAATATATCGCGTAATATTTTTAACCTCCGAATGATGCAATATGACACAAGTAGAACCATTGCAAATAATTTACGTAACGTGAAAGTTGCTATGGAGGTTTTAATGTTTTCGTTGGGAGGACCCTTGGAACGAGATAAGTATTCACTGTGCTTGATCGCTTTGTTAGCTCAAATTCAATTTGATCCTTACATGTCCCCAGTACAATACAATACAGTACAAGTCGTCTACAGATGATTCTACACCTTTACATCGCCGTAAATGATCCGTGTCGCAGAGATAGCTAAAAGCAACAACAACACAGTTCATTATTGTGAAGGAACCTGATGGTCACAACAACCCTACGAATCTGGCGTAGCTGCAGTCAATGAGAACCGAGTTCATGGACCAAACAATAACTGCCTACCAGAAGAGAACGAATTGCCACCTCGTGACAAATAGAGTGCAAAAGATTTGGATTGAAATTTGATTTCTTGAGTTGAATTGATTGACAAAGATTTGGATTGAAATTTGATTTTTTGAGTTGAATTGATTGACAAAGATTTGAATTGATATTCGAATTTTTGAGTTGAATTGATTGACAAAGATTTGAATTGAAACTTGATTTCGTGAACCCGAAGGGTCCGTGGCCAAATCGACGTAATAAACATCTATCTATTTATCGATCTAGTTTCCGGAGATCGTTAAGCTTCGGCGTTTACACCATAAGCCAAAGTCCGAAAAACTTGTGCAGCTTGAGTGACCTTAAGGAACATTGCTCGGCAATAATGCAATGTATGCCCTTTGTGAAGGAATTCCTCTCTCCTGAGCCGCTCACTTATTAGTTGAGGGTGGTGGACGGGCGGGTAGTTTGAACCGTGGACGGCTGGTTGAGACACTCCGTGTGATCCTATATGTGTACTTGATTCTGGTGGAGCTCCGGTTTGAAATTTTCAAAAAATTTTAACGAGCCCATATTAGGTTTCAAAAGTTTTTCCACCAGCAATGAACACATTTCGTCCTCCTCCTCCTCCCAATTTATAGAGGGCTTAAAATGTGAGTTGTCGTCATCCGACGTGGACGTAGTAGAAGTAGTAGCAGCAGCAGCAAAGTAGTAACTACATCGTCAAGTCGTCCCACCGCCACTTCACTCATCATCTACAGTGCTTGCCGTAGTATTCCACCGACAAGTTTTTTCCCCTCCATACATATGTGTGTACCTGGGATGACAAGTTGTAACCCGATCTTTTTTGGATCTCAATTAACTTTGTTCAAATATGTGCGTATATCCTACTTGTGTGCCCCACCGTCTGCGCGCGCGTTTGACGAGTGAACTATCAAGCTCACTCTCTCTCTCTCGCTGGAAAAACGAGGAGCACAGAGAGGGGATATATCAGGAGGTTGGGAGTCATAGATAATGAGAAGCATGCCGTCATGATGATGATGATGGGAGCATCAGTTCTCCAAGCTCCCATAATGAGCCCCAACTATATAGGTTTGAAAACAATTTGGAAGAGTCAAACTTGATTCCCGACCTCTTTTAATTGGGATGTTTTCAGAGGACTAATTATCATTTTATCCCCTCCTGTCAGTTAGCTTTCACTATTAACTCCGAACTCGCTCATACAGTCACTGAGGAGTGAGTGAGGATAGAGTGAGTGAGCGTCATTCCATGACTTTATCCCAATGCCGGTCGGTTGGCTAATTGGAGGGGATAATAATGGGAAGAATGGTGGGGTAGCAGTGCAGTATAGTGGTTGTACCCACTGCGCATTAGTCGCCTCAACTTTTTCCAACTCATCGTCAAATTATTGTAGAGCTCTATAATAATAGGCAGTTGTGTGGCTATGCATAGTATCCAATACATCGTCATCATCATCATCAAAATCATCATCCCATGGCAACTTTATAAAAGTATCCACGGAGTACCACCGGGACCGCATGGGATCAGTGATGGGCAGATTATCGAATCCAGTAACCTGATTACAGATTAGATTAAGACATTTTTAAATCTCAGTGCAGATTACAGATTACTGATTACCGTAAAAATACTTGAGATTACTGAGTATAGATTATAGGTTACGCTAAAAAATCAGATTACTGATTATGGATTACGGATTGCTCTAAAAAATCAGATTCCTTTTTATGGATTACAGATTGAGCTAAAGAATCAGATTAATGATTAGGGATTGCAGATTGCTCTAAAATTCAGATTGCTGATTATGGATTACAGATTGCTCTTAAATTCAGATAGCTGATTATGGATCACAGATTTCACATCAATGATTATTCGACAACTAAAGCATGTAGCTTAAGTTTCCATTTTTACAGAAATAATCTGTAATCCCTGTTAAATATGATTAATCTGCGGTAATCAGTATGTAGATTAATCTACTAAGCTTCTAAGTCAGATTAATAGATTAACGATTACTTCATCTTAACGTTTAAGTCAGATTTACAGATTACTCCATCGTAAAACTGAAGTCAGATGAACAGATTACTGATTACTTTTTCTTGAAAATTGAGCCAAATTAATAGATTACCGATTACTTGTTCTTGAAAATTGGGCCAAATTAATAGATTACTGATTACTTGCTCTTGATAATAGAGCCAAATTAATAGATCACTGATTGATTGTTCTTGAAAATTGAGCCAGATTAACAGACTACATATTATCGCAATCATTAACATGTAATTTAATTTGTAATCAAAATAACAATCTGGCCCATCCCGACACGGTAATCATGCATGGCAACATTTCAGAAGCATCCACGACGCACCCACCAGTAGCGCCTGGGATGCACGCATCCCAATGCTCATGGCCTATGAAAGTAGACGCTGTCATGAAATTAATGAATTCTATGGAAATCTTCCGGAAGCTCACAGGATCACCCACTGCGGAGATCATGTGTGTGTGAGTTAAATCATATGGTAGGCGGCAGCAGCAGCAGCAGTAATATTCAAGTGGCCCCGTCATTATGTTGGGAGGGACCAACGCTGTATAATATTGTGGCGGCCGCGGATCCGGGCATTATGGGCAATAGGGCCGAGGGACTCTACGGATTAGCACGGGGGCTCAAGTGGGTCCAATTCACTCACTCAGAGAGTGAGTGAGGGATCCGAGATCGTTATTATATGCATATGCACTGACAGATTTCCCACAGCCTCTCATATGCTTTGTCATGTGACTGTAAGTGCTGGATTCGTCCCCAGTCCCCACGCACATATGCATACACACATGGCGAGACAGGCTCATATAATAATGGCCCGTTTTCCCCGAATGTCTCCGCCGCTGAACTCTTCCCCGATATCTCTGCCCTGTAAAATTCCTCCTTCTTCAAATTCCTTTAATGAGCCTATCACTCGCAGCAACTTTGCTCACTGGGAATTTAATGAGGTTTATTTTGGATTCATTTTATGTTGCTGAATGTGTCGTCCTCCCGCACACGCAGATTTATGATTCACAACAACTCCAACAACAACAACTTTTGACTTAAGCAGGGCTTTATCAGGTAGGATGTAAGAAGTGTTTGTCATTGCACGTGCGTGTGCGCGCGCGCCTTTATGTGGGCGCACATATGCATTGCCACCCCAGTGCATTACACTGCCTGTATTCCTCACCGTGCACACCTCTATCCGTTACTTGAGGCCCCTGCACACCTCTGGAAGCTC
>WJFA01003916.1:0-11704 GCA_009870155.1 Pseudobourletiella spinata | reverse complement strand
GTGCCCGTGCGTATGTACGTGTGTGTTTATGCATGTGCAAGTGAGTCTGTACATGTGTGTGCATGCGTCTGCGTATGTGAGTGTACGTGTGTGTGTCTGGTTGAGTGCGTGTACGTGTGTGTGTCGGGGTGTATATATGTGTGTCTGGTTGAGTGCGTGTGTGTGAATGTGTGTGTGTGTGTGTGTGTGTGTGTGTGTGTGTGTGTGTGTGTGTGTGTGCATGCGAGGAGCTCTCACAGTCTCGCTATTGCGTACTACAACAACATACTTGAGAGAAGACTACGCTGGAAAATCGGGGAAAGGGAAAGTCGGAATAAATATGTGTGAGCATAGGGTAAGATGAGGTGTCCCTATATGTGTGTAGCCACCCTGTATGCGGGGTACTGCAGCCTGCCGTAGGTATGACTGTCTCGTCTGGTCTCACACACAACTCGAGAGTGCGGTGGACTCTTCTGTGTTGTCTGTCTGTCCTCTTGCAGTGCTCGGTTCTCCTGCCGTGCCTCATGCCTGAATCCATGCAACTGCAAAGCTCGTAGTCGTGGTCGTAGTACTCCAAGAGCTCGTGAGCGTGCGTACGTGTGTGTATGTGTTGTCTATGTATATGCTGTGGATGGATGTTTGTGTATGTGTGTGTGTGTGTGTGTGTGTCTATGTGTGTGTGTGCCTTGGAGTACGTGAGGTAGGGAGCGTGTGTAAGGACGGCGGACCAGGCAGGCAGGCAGGCAGGAGCAGCGGCAGGAGGGTGGATGTTTCATATTGCCTCGGAGGAAGTTATCAATTGGCAAGAGCATAGAGCCGAGTTCTGAGAGAGCGAAGATGGCTGAGGACGTGAGTGTGGTGGCCCTGCTCATCATCATCATCATCTTGATCATCAGCCTTGGACAAGTGTGAGTGTTCTGTGATGAGTGTGGACTTTGACGGGAGACGGGACTTGACCCGGGCGACTCCGACGACGACTATTACTACGACTTCGAAAGTCCTACTCCCTGCCGCAATAGTGCCGACCTGCTCCTCCACGACTGAAGCGGACAATGAAGACGGTGGCCATCATTTATCATCATCATCAGCAGCAGCAGCATCATCATCACCGTCGTCGTCGTCCCTACTGCCATTAATAGGAGGAGTATTATTACTACAAGGGAGTACAGGGCTCGGTTCAGATTTATTGGCCCTGGAGTCCTCCGTCTCCCCGGTTGCTGTCAATGCTGGTGACGAGGAGGGTGACGACGAAGAAGAAGAAGAAGACGACGACGACGGCGACGACTCGGCTGACGATTCTGTCAGTGGTAGTGTTGGAGACGCTCATTTCAAAGCCATTGTGTTTCAACAGCAACTTAGGAAAAATAGTAGCAGCATCAGTAGTAGTTGTAGTAATAATAATAACAGTAATAAACATAATAATAATAATAATAATAATAGTAGCAGCGGCTGCAGTAGTGACAGCAGCAGCAACACCAGTGACTTGGACATGACGGAGGACTGGGAGTGTGAATCCATGTCAGGGGCAGAACAACAACAAGAAGCCATGGTTCCCGAAGCGGCCAATGGCCGCTCCAGAATTATTGTTAGTACGAAATCATCATCATCATCCACGACGGATTCATCATCTGAAATTTCCCTAGTGTCATCCTTCTCCGATTTAGACTTTATGCCAGGGACGGATAAAGGGAAGCGGCGGAGTGACAGATATGATTCGTCCGAGTCGTCTGATAGGTAAGAGAATCTGTTTTTATTATAATTATTATTGGTTTTTTTAAAAAAAACTAAATGATCATTTTTTTCCAAGAATAACAAATTCAAATCTAATGCGGAATTTTCAGCATTGATGCATTCCTGTTGGAGTCCAATTCGGTTTGGATTTCGGTGAAATTAATGTATGGTGTATGAATGTGTGTGTGTGTGTGTGTAAACGTATGTATGCAATTAAACGTGTGTGTGTGTGTGTAAATGTGTATACGTTTAAACGTGTGTGTGTATGTAAATGTGTGTATGCGTTTAAACGTGTGTGTATGTGTGTGTGTAAATGTGTGTATGCGTTTAAACGTTTGTGTGTGTGTGTATATGTGTGTATGCGTTTAAACGTGTGTGTGTGTGCGTGTGTGTAAATGTGTGTATGCGAAAAACGAGTAAGCGTATGTGAAAATCTGTGCGTGTGTGTGATTAATTATGGAAGTTAGAGGTTGTTCCCAAATGTTTCTCATCAACAACGTGGAACTACAATTATTGATTTTGTTTCGCACATTATTTTATTAGCTCAAAGTTGAGACGTTAATGGTACAAGTTGGTGATGATACAGTCAATGCGGGAAGATTCATTGAATAATAATAACTGTGAAAGATTTTATGTAGTCTGATCTTATCTATTATTAATTACCATAGTGTACCACTCGGTCCAGTGTTTTAGCGTGTATACTTCGTGCGGTGATTCCCTCGTAGTTGTTGTTGTTGCTCTTCTTCTTCTTCTTCTTCTTCTTCTTGTTATTGTTGAAAGTCCATGGAATTCAAAGTTATATCATCGTGGCGGCGCACCATTCCATTTCGTATGGTCAGCTAAAATTATATGCATTTTTATTCCTTGTGCATGCATGATGATCAAATATATCTCTATCCAAGTATATCTCATGGATTCTTTGATAGTGCAGCAGTAGTGGCTCGAAAGGTAGAAATCATTATAACTATTATTATTATTATTATTATAATTAATTATTACTATTATGTGATACATGCGGCGAAGGTCTTGGCCAACAGGAACCACGTGTATCCGTTATACTAACTATTATATATTAATGCAATAATAGTATAGCATATATGCAATAATATACGTACATGCACACATACATACATGTATGTATATGATCCGGTAGTTTCATCAGGGAATATCGTGCAGGTGTTATATTAATGTTATTGTTTTTGTTGTTGCTGTTGTTGTTGTTGTCGTCGTCGTTAGTCACTTTCAAACTCTGCCTTTTGTCGGGGTATGTCATATGTGTCATTGGTTGTTGATTCTTCTAATGTCTTGTGGCCTCATTTCCAGGGAAATATTAAGGAGTGTAAATTCAATCTATCTCTCCTCTGTCTGTCTGTCTGTCGGTCTATCTGTCCGTTCGGCCTGAGAGGACGCACTCTGACAGTGGAAAAAGGTACTCGTCCTTGTTCCAAAAAGTACTCTTTTGTATTGTCAAGGGACAAGACAAAAAAGAACACGGGCTTTTTCGTTAAATTCCAAAAAGGTATGATTTATACGAGGGTCAGGTAGTGAATTTCTGGTTTCACTCCTTCAACTTGCTCTTGTTCTTATTTTTCATTCTTGTTCTTTTTGTTACTCTTCTTACTAATGGCATTGGCGTCAGGGTTAATTAGGCGCGTGAACAACTCCGGAACAACTCCCGGCGGTTGGAAAAAGTTTTTGATTTTGAAATTCCCTCCATTTCTCCTATATATTTTGATGATCCATCATCAGTGAAACGTCCTGGCCAAATGAAAATGACTTGAAAAAAATATTAAGACGTTTTTTAAATACACTTTATTCAGATTTTTCCTTTATACGTACTCCAATTCTCGCATCTCCTCCTCGTCCTCCGGCGGAGATCTTCTGATGAACCCGCCGGGCATAAGCTATGTACGTTAATTACACATGCGTGCGTGCCTCCTCTGTGAGTCCGTTTGACACAGGATAGTTTTAGTGCGCCGGTGGGGAGGGGGTCAGGGGGGACTTGATGTTCTGTGCGACAGCGTGCCGTGCGATTCAACACCGCCTTCCTGTCAGCAAGGCCTCGTTGAGCTGTAGAACAACCCTTCAAGGGTTGAAAGTGAGACCCGTGAGAAATTTGATCAGCGTCAAATCAAACCAATTTTCGATATAATGTTATACAGGCCGACGTTTGTAGAAACTCCACTGTTATTGGCAATGTTTTTTGACCACGGTTTTACACATAGCAAGTTGATGCTTCCAGTGAGCATGCATGAGCTCCCTGAAGATATCTCGCCCTCCAGTGCTCCCCGTGATTCATGTCATGTGGGGTGGGGAGCAGGGGACGGAGGGAGAGGCGGTGCAGGAGAGATGTGTTCGTGTGTCCCGATTTTGAAATTTCTGGAACATCCATATAAGATTCTAAAATGATCCCTACCAACATGACCGTGATCGTGATGGTGGTGGTGGCGATGGTGCTCGTAGTGGACGGAGATTGTGTAGTAGTCGATTTGTTTCATAAAAATCCCCTCATATATATATATTTTCCACGGAAGCTCTTCCCGTCCCACTCTCTTTCAATAGAATGAGGGACATGGTGAAATGAAGGGACGAGTGTGTGTGTATGAGTGGTTCTTTGTTGGGATTTGCGTTGCGTACATGGTAGGGAAATAGGAACTGGTCGTGCTGGGATGCGGCATGAGGCACGGAAGGAAAACATTCACAACATACACACACACACACACACGCAGGAACATCCCCAACATGCACCGAAACATCTACAGCATGCACTCACAAACACACACATGCATCCACACATGACGACGGCAGGGTATAATACCCCGTGAGTCCGTGGGAGACTCGATATACAATACATGTATATATACATACACATGTGCATACATGTATATGTACATACATATAAAAATCTATTTTTATATACATATTTATCTACATGCTCCAGCATGTACATATATGGAGAGTTGAAGCTCCCGAATTTGAAATGTATATTATATATGTATATAATATATATTGTTGTACACTTTGTTATATTATTTTATGATTACTTATTTTGTTGTGTTGTTGCCTGTACAGTAGGAGCGGGCTGTGGACTGGAACGGCTCGTATTATTAGGCCCTGTGCTGTACAACGGAGAGCACTTGGTCTCACAGGGTACCCACAGCCGAACTTCTCGTGGGTCCATCTGGAATACAGGACAGTATATACACTTTATATATATGCATATTTATATAAATACATATATAAATACGTGCATATATAAGGAGGTACTGAAGCCTGGATCCAGCCTGCTCCTCCTCCATTCATACACACACACACACACACGGACATACAAACTCACACATGCAGGAGTACACGCACGCAAGTACAGCTCACATGTCCTGCATGATGATCCTCTGGGCAGGATGAGTGAAAGAGGGTCGTGTCGTCTCTGTGGTGAAACTGGATGGAAGGCACCCTGCAGGGGATATTCTGGATGAGCCCTCATACTGCTTAGCTCGCTTCACAGGCACACAAACACACGCACGCATACACAGCCCTCAGTCCCCTAGACAGACCTTAAAAAAAAGATGAGAGTACAGAGAGGGGCCAACTGCTGGATATATAGTAGTCTCATATATGCTCCTCACTGGCTGGCAGTAGTCGTAGTGTTGTGCAGTCCACACTGACACACACTACGATATAGGACACACTGGGAAAAGTGGACGTAGTGGGTCCACTGACGTTCTGTCTTCGTCGTCGTTGCCATCCTCATCATCATCATCAATCCCAATATTAGAACTAATCTGTGCCACTATTATTACTATCATCATTATTATAGATTATTATTTTTTTGGAAGACGACGATATGATGAGCTTAATACTGGAGGAGTAGACTTTGGAGTGATCTGTAGGAATATATGTATACTTATAATATATATACAAGGGCAGGCCTTCAATGATGATCGTTGCTGGCGGAATGCGGTGGTGAAGAAGACTGGGCTAATTACCCTCATGTTATTGTACCAAAGACGGGGATATTTGTAAGTGTGTGTGTGTGTATGTGTGTGTTTGTGTGACTAAGTAAAATTGAGCTGAAGTGGGTACCTTGGGCACGCACCTCATGGTTGACAGGTAGTAGGATTTCGCTCAAGCTAAATCCTTGGCGGAACATTTTAGGTACTGGTGATGGGATATTTTGGGAGGTTTCAAGGGTTCCAACAACTGAGAGTATAATCAGTATTATATTAGAGTATTAGACCTTGAGTACTCTCAGCCTGACGGCTCACAGGGCTTTGTAGGGAAAATCTGGAAGAATTCCCCTCGTCTAGACATGTAAAGCTCTGGGGAAATGTATTATAAAGTATACGACTTGAAGTGTCCCTTGGTGGGGTGACAATTACATGTCAGTATGGATTTGCATGTTGGTGTGCCTATGTGTGCATGATCCTCATATTTGAAGCCGTCTCATTTTCTCTTCCGTTCTGTTTTCTTCTGTACATTCCAGTGGCGTGGCAACGTTGAGCCCCAGTGATTCTCCAGAGTTGAATTCACCGTACTCACCACTATGTGATTTCTCATCGGAGCAGTCGGACTCGAGCAGTTGCCTCTCAGGAAGTCCGGTATCGTCCAGATCACCGTGCCGGGATGTGACAGATATTTCCAGTGTGGAGTCCGAGTCCCAGTCATGCGGATCATCCGCATCCTCCTCCCCCAGTTCATCTTCGTCTTCAACTTTCATAGACGGCGGCGGTGTGGGATCAGCAACTTTGACGGGATCTGAGCCCGACGGTTCAGGCTGTTCGGGGGAGGATGTGGTGAACGTGACGAGTTTTATGTCTGTTGTGACGACGACTGGGACGGCGATTCCAAAGAAGGGATCGAAATCTGGAGCATCAGGAGCAGCAGCAGCAGGAGCAGTGAATGTGAAAAAGAATTTAGATAAGAAAATGACTTTAAAGTCAACGAGTGGAAGTTGTGGTAGTAATTATAAAAATAATAATAATAATAGCAACAGCAACAACAACAATAGCGGTTTCATTTGTGATGTTCGTAACATTTCGAAGACGGGCCCAAGAATCCAGAATATTTTTGCAGCTTTGAAGTACAACAACAACAACAAGAATAGTAATAATAACAATAATAATATTAAGAGCAACAAATCCGAGGATGACGATGATGAGGATATACCTGATCTCACGCCACCAGAATACCATCATCATCACCATCATCATCAACCGCTAGTGAAGGTGTCAAGTTTGAGTGGAAGCCAAACGGGAGGATCAACTTTTATCATTCACGAAGGCCAGCGGAATAAAGTTATTATACTCAGCGTTCCGCCAGCAAAACTCAGCAGCGGCGTCATGACGCCGAAAATCCCGCCTGGAACTCCGACGTCGGCGGCGGCCACTGTGAGAGTCATAAATTCTACGGCTGCTGCCGCCGCTGCTGTTGCTGCTGCTCCAGCCTATGAAGAATCTTCTTTGGCAATTGTTGGGAAAAATTCAAGGAAAAAACCTAGAATGGACAAGAAAACTACGAGCACATTACTTCAACAACAACAGCAAAAAGATGAACAACAACATACTTTGAATCCGATTTTGATGTCATCTTCCAAAATTCCCGCTGCAGCTCCGGCTCAACCTTCTGTTCCGGACTCCTCGGCGGCGTTCCAGGGTGGCTGCGGTATTGGTGGTGACCCTGAGAAGAAGAAGACTGAATGCTCAATAGTAGAAGTTAGCAAGAGCGCCGCCGGACTGACCAACGGGTTGAAGAAGCTGCCGTCATGTCCTAATAGAATTCCCACATTAATGGCGAATAATGATTCGTCGTCGTCGTCATCATCATCATCGTCGTCTACGAATGATGTGAACCAAATTGTAGCTAAGTGCCCACCGCAACCGTCGCCATCATCGTCTTCAGCAACCTCATCAACATCATCATCTCGTCTTCACTTCTTTAGCTCGAACTTTCCTAAATCGGAAAATCATTGCCTCTTAAGTAATGATGTTGATAAATCCAGAGTGAGGTCATCGCTCACCCCGGCGTCTTCGAAAACTTCGTCCGCTATATTTTCGTCTCTAAATAATAATAGCTCTTCGTCGTCGACTAAATCATGTTTCGCAGCCGTATCGAATACGAAGCACTTTGGTTCGCACTGTCCCGCCGCCACCTCACTACAACCGTCTTCGTCGTCGTCGTCCCCCACCGCCACCGCCGTAGTGGCGGAATCCGTCGTCGTCGTCAAGTCCCCAGCGGTAGTTGTTGGTAATAGTATGAGTCGGAAACGGAGATTTCAAGATCATCAGGATTCGAGCAGCAGCAATTTGAGTGTTTCTGACTCCATATCGAATATCTCGGCGAGCCTTTTGGATACTTCCGAGTCGTCGGGGCTCATCACGATGAATGAGTCGACGAGCGGAAGTAGTAGTGAGTCGAGCCAAATGATGTTCTTCTCGCAGCCGCAGAAGGTGAAGAGTCAAATGCTGGAACAGGCGGCTTCCGCCTGCATCGCCTCGGGCCTTCGTTGCTTGTGGCAGGACTGCTGTTCGGATCTGGAGCCGGGTCTGAACATACTGGAACACATTCAGGTTTGTCAACGAATCTTGTCTTGGAGATACCTTCCACGTGGAGTAAATGCATGGCAAAAGGAAGGGTACTTTTTCACATGTCACAGCACGGCAAAAACGGTGGCACTCAACGATGGTCAAGCGGAAGTATTAATGTGAAATCCGAGGTGGTGGGGGTTGAGGCTTGATCGTGTCATGAAAACCGCCTAAATTTTCAGGGGTAGCGAAGGGGGGCGTAGCGTAGGTGCTAATTAAAAAAATCACATGTTAAATCCCATAAGGATTTTCCAGTTTTGCAAAATTGGACAATTTCCCGCAGCCAAGTTTCTCGACAGGAAATTGGGCTCACTATGTAAAACCTATGCTACAAAACCTACAATGCGAAACCTGCAAACTTGAACGCAATTTTCGAGTCTCACCTCCGTTTTCCTCTAGCTGTGCCACGAGTCTCAGAATTTCGAGGTGAAGTTTTTAATAATTTGGGAAGGGGGGACGTCGTGTTAACTGGAAATTCCCATGTTAAATCCCGTAAGGATTTTCCAGTTTCCATTTTCGAGAATGATTTGAAAAGCCTAGCTCGCAGGTAGAATGCACTTGGTTTGGTATAACAGAGGCCGTATTTTACATTTTCCGTTAAGTTTTACCGTGTGGCGAGCCCGGTATCACCATCGCACATTTTAGTCCGGAGTTGCACAATGTACTTGGGATTTAACATCGGATTTTCAGCTCAGCACGTGGTCCCCCCTTATCAAATGTTGAAAAACATGTGGGAAGGTGTCCAACACTTTCGTGGAGGATGGATGTGTAACTCAGTCAAATTTGAATTTCCCGCACCCAGGAGTTTTCTATTGCAGTAAAATACTAATCCTATTGAATGAACTGCTGGCCGTGCTGGGGGTCACCGTTCCGTGCGAGGGTCACATACCACATAATTTGAAAAAGTTTTATTTTTTCTATACTATAATTGATTCAAGGAAGTGGAAAACGATGGTTCCAAGTTCCAAGCGCGACTGTTCAAAATTTTAATTTCATTGTAATTGCATTTTTTGAATTTCTTTTCTTTTCAGAATGTTCATGTGGCCCCACAAATCAACATGGATGGATACATTTGTCTGTGGGAAGGCTGCAAGGTGTTCAATAGGAAGTCATGCTCCCTGTCCTGGTTGGAACGGCACGTTCTTAGCCACGGTGGGAACAAGCCCTTCAAGTGTATCATCCCGGGTTGTGGCCTGTCCTTCAGCTCACAGGTAAAGTAATAATAATGATAATAATATCAATAATTACAATAATATTATCAATATAAATAAAAACAATAATGTTAATAATAATATTGATATTACTCAATGGATAAATGCAGGAAAATTTACCTGTTTGCATTCAATTATTAAATTATTGAAGTTTTCCCTGTATTTTTTTACTTTCCGTAGGGAACACTGGAGCGGCACGTGAATAGTCATATCAGCAACAATGGGAGTGCTGGCGGTGCGACTGGGCCGAATGGAACCATGACGAATCGCAAGTTGGATTCCAGCCCGTCAAAATCTGCCCGAAGGAAGAAGCAGCGGCTGAGGAAGCAGCGCCATAGCATCGGTATAATTAACCACTCGTGCTTAGAGTTCAACTTTAAAAAATTCCGTACATATTTCCGGGTGGGGTGGTTATAGAGGAAGGAATCGGAAAAAAAGTTGTGTGTGTAAATACAGTGGCCTTTTTCGTATAAAGTTGAAAGGTTGTGGCAGCCAGCCATATGAGAGAGATGCAGAGAAGTGAAAGGTTCCAGAAATAATAACGCTTGAACAAAAATAATAATAATAATAGTTCGCATAAAGTGATATAGGAAAATGAACTTTTGTGACTTCAGTTGATGTGCAAACGCTGAGTTGATTTGACTATCTAATTGTGTACATTAGTTGTGCTAGCTCGAAATTTGATGTGGAAAAAATATTTGAATGGTGTCTAATAACTTTTATGATTGGGTTTCCACAGGTCAGCACGTGGATTACTTCGATAAGCATACGATGGAATTGATAAAATATAGGTTGGTCACGTCCAGAAGGCTGTACAACAACTCGGATGAGGACGATTGTATTTTCCAGGCGGAGGTGCGCCACAGTTTTTTTCACACCTTCTTACTCATACGGAATTGTAAAGTTGACTTAGAATTTAATTTATTATTAGATTTTACTTTTTTACATTATTTGATGCAGTTTTTTTTATTATTTTGTATTATTTAATACAGTTTGTCATTATTCAACATTATTTGATGCAGTTTTTTTTATTATTTTGTATTATTTAATACAGTTTGTCATTATTCAACATTATTTTCTACCCTTTTTGGTTATTTTATACTAATGACAAATTTGTAATTTTTTCGAAGGTCCTGAGCTGGAGATTCTCAGCGAATGAGGAGCCGCACGTTCATGTCCGATGGTACCCCTTGCGAGTGTAAGTGTTTTGATTTTTGTTTTTTTTACTTCTGCAATGTGCAATGTGCTCCAAAAACTAGTTGGCCATTAATATCAAATACTTATTTCGCTATTGTTATTAATACCATTATTGTTGTAATTATTATTTATCCGTTCAACCCTTATAGGTTCCCAGACGAGTGGATCCCGCAGAGCAAGTACGTCAAGACGAAAGTCGTCCCGTTCCGACAGCTTCCCGCGAACAAGATCAAGATCCTCTACCCCACCCTCTTCCCACCCGAGAGGAAAGAGAAGGCTCAGAGGAAGTGGAAGCAATCCTGTTCCTCATCATCTTCATCCGCATCCTCCTACGTATCTTCATCATCATCCTCATCCTCCTCCTCCTGGTCATCATTCTCATCGTCATCATCCTCCGCTGGATCACCAGCTAGCTCAATTGACAGCCTACTATCATCATCATCCTCGTCGACATCATCCGGTGTGACGGTGAAGACGGAGAAAACTTCTGACTCCTGCGCTGAAACCTCAGAAGATGAAGCGGAGCCGGAGGAGGATGAGGAACGGGGTGACATCCCGGATTGGATCCTCAACTTGGTCGAGTCCTGCATGTCATGACGCCGCGGCGGAGCTCAAATTTGAGTCAACTACTCTCACTAAAAAGTAGTTTTTCTACAACCGGATTCTTTCAACACCCGGATGTTCAACAGACACACAAACACACGCCATTCAATGAAGATACAGCCACGAAAGAATCTCTGATATTTCTGCTCATGTCATCTGTCGACATCGTCACCATGGGAATGAACCCATCTAGTTTTATGAGCTAGATATTTTTTATCCTATCATTTGGTGACGTACAAGTGCAAATTATTGCCTAAAATTGGCTCTTATTATATATATATATATATATATACAAATGTATATACCAACATACAAAATCCGCCTCAAGAAAATGTGTAGGCCTGATAAAAAAAATTGGGCAAAGTCGGACAGTGTTCGGACAGAAATCTTGCCTTGGCCCCC
>WJFA01003915.1:0-11705 GCA_009870155.1 Pseudobourletiella spinata | reverse complement strand
GAGAAAGCTAGCTAATAGCTCTCGCCAATATCTCTTAACCTATAAAATTAACAGGCTTGATTCGCGTATCTATGGTGGGAGTTTCCCATTCGCCCCCTACTTGGAAACAAGGACCATTAAGACCCGTATACGAACCATTAAGAGAACCACTATTCCGTTCCCATTTGGTAGCCCGCGGTCTCGTCGGCTACCCACACAGGGATTACCCTTCGGAGAAAGTACACATAATTTGGCGGGAATTCAAGCGTGAATATTTCCGCTCCTCTCAAAACTCCGGGACTATCCCTGTACAGCCTTTTTCGACCAAGAGAAGGGGGAAGCTTTGAATGACCACACAAATGGCTACTGCCCGCTACCTATGTATGTAAAATGCGTAAATGGATAAGCATTATGTTTCTGAGTTACAAATTGAAGACCGTAGGAGGTAGAGCACTAAACAACAAGTGTGCAGACCATTGCTTTCAATACATATGGCATTACTCTGCCTCCGACTGAGAGTTCTGGGAAGTGGAAGCTGTGGTGAGAGACCATCGGGTAGAGGAGGACGGAGAAATGAGCCAACAACAATTCTTACAATATAGGTATCCGCATGTATCCCCCAAGACAGCAGAAATAGTTTCAGCCATTATCCGCATATATCTACTTAAATTTCATGGTGAAAACCCACGCATTCTGTTGGAATGACGGTATCCGGAATTCCAAGATCTATTTATGGACGCGGAATGTGCTGGATTTTGTCATAAATACTGAGCTATTATGCTGGATCCCTTGGCCGTTACAGTAATTTCGCTTGCTTTCACTGGAAATTACAAGACGAGCTTAGAGCTTTCCTAGGATGGACCGCACCTTAAAGAAGCATTTCTTGCTGGGCAAGTCGTTGTTTGGAAAGTCTAAGGAAGGGGAATTGCTGAGGTTTCTCGTGAAAGTTGGGTATTTCAAGAAATTCTGGTAGAGTTTCACGTCAATTCAAATATTTTTCTCATTTTCCCTTAACTTGCAATAGGAATCGGCCGAGGTAGCCTGGAGAATATTATGGGGAATTATTATGATTCCAACGTTCAGAACGAAAAATGAGCCCGCCCAAAAGTACGGTGGAGTGAGGCTTGTGAAAACGTGCACTTTCCCTCATCCGTGGGCTGATGGGAAAATGAAAGGACGGAAAAGGAAGAATCGTAATTCAACTGTCAACCATAGTCCGGGGTTGTTTGGAGGAAAAAGTTGGATTTACTTGCAATTTCTCACATGTCTACTTTCGATTACATTATGCCCCTCCCCCCTTCTGTCTCCTTCCCCGGGCACCAGTCCTATTTCATTGGAGCCGTCCAATGCATTTATCGCCAGCAACTTGTCACTCCCGTGTGCCAGCGGAGGAGGTAGAGGTGAAGCAGACTTGGCTCTCATTCCCTCTCGGAGCACGTAAAACACTTTACGGGGCGATATCATTCATTCCCATTGAATTTCTCACCTAAAAATCTACTTTAACTTACACCTCACTTTTATGCCAGCAGGCTGCAGAGAAGCGCAGAAGAGCTGATGAAAAACTGCCGCAGTGGCTCAAATCATCTACACGAATAAATAACGGCGTTGAACTCGGCCACTAGGAGGGCTCGTTTGCCTTTCCTTTCAGCAGATCGGTTTCTTGATATACTTTAATTTTTTAAGACGTAAACGCCCTCCCCCCATTAAATGCTCAATATCAAGGCCGTATCATGAATTTGAGCGCAATTATTGAAAATGAAAATGAGACACAGAGTATGCAAGTTTATCTTGCAGACACGCGCTAGTTTTGATGTCCTTATGACTTAATTAGATACATGGGAGGTAAAACCTTGATCTTTCTTAACCGACTCTCAATAGAGTTGACTTAATTTCAGCTACTCTGGTCAAGCTTAACTATCATGGGGAGAAAGTTGGAAAGTAATCATTAGGTCTCCATCCTCTCTTGGCCGCTTTGGCCAATTCTTAATTTCCACAGAGAATCCTTTACTAATGCGGATTTAATGGGGTAGCATAATGTAAAAAAAATTTGGAGGGGACAGTAATAAAATTTACAAGTTGATAAGGGCCCGAAATTGGGATTACATAATCCTCGGCTAAATAGTTCCAGCAGGTCTCAGGCCAGGGCGCCCCCTCCGGCAAGACTTTAGTTTACTTCTCTCCCGGCCAGGATGCGAAAGGTTGAGCAGACATCTGTACAAGATGCGCGTGCGAAGGTCGTCGTAAAACTTGCTAACATTACTACTCAACTTGCCTACTCAACAGACTGAGGCCAAAGCACTTAAGCTAATAGTAGCACAGTTCGAAGTTACTGGGCCTGGTATTACTGCTACTACGAGGCACGTAGTTAAAAGTATGGAAGTTGAATGGGGGAAGCGGCGGGAGGTGAGAGTGGCTACTTCCCTTATCCACGTACAGGGTAACTACCACACTATTTGCTACTATTACAAATTGGTCGTTGTACATGGAAGCGGAAGTAAAGGGTATAGTAATGATGAGGGGGTGATTAAGCGTCGTTTGGCGTAAAACCAACAGTAATTCCCACAAAGTACATTGCTCACTAGGGCGCTACGTTCGATTCTACGGCACTGCTTTCACCAGTAAACATGGTGCAGGCCTACATAGGCACATGTATACACAGATCACTACGCTATGCACTGGACAATCCTCCATCCAAGAAGTCCCGAGTATAAAAATATACGAACCTGAACAATCCTAGGATCTGCCTTACTCCCTTCTCTAAATTCGTCCAGGGTTAATCGATTGTCGTGGTTTTTATCCATCTGGTTGAAGATTTTGTCCACTCGCTTCTGCGGAGTATTCTCATCGTCCGCCACTGGCTGCTGCCCCTGGAAGAAGGAAAGAAAGCAAGATTT
The DNA here is from genome assembly GCA_009870155.1 of Pseudobourletiella spinata. Taxonomy (NCBI): domain Eukaryota; kingdom Metazoa; phylum Arthropoda; class Collembola; order Symphypleona; family Bourletiellidae; genus Pseudobourletiella; species Pseudobourletiella spinata. Next base: position 8,832 of record WJFA01003915.1, on the reverse strand, counting down.
GATTCAGGCTTGGTTCCCATTATAACCAGTTCTTCTACTCTTCCAGTTCCAATAATTGCTGGAATTGTAGTACCGTACCCAAGGCACGGTTGGGAGCGGAGTCCTGACCTTAACTACTAAAATAATTAGCACTGCAACAAATTAGTTTTTTAATTTTCTCCGAGATCCCGTCAGGGCGCTCTCCGTGACAGTGACATGAATAGTCTCATCTTCCTCAGTTGTGGGGGCGGCTGTCTGCATGCTCGCCTCCACCGCGTGTTGATATTACAAAGCCCTCCCACCCTAGACATTAGCATGGGAATGAGTAGGCATAACCATTAAATTGAAGTTGATGCTCGAGGGATAAGGATCAAATGCGACAATCGTGTACTACCCATTTGCGTAAACGGAGAGGGCGGAGAAAGTAGATAAACCCACTTTCTCCATCCCAGCCGCTAACTTATGCACGTAATAGGGGATTAGGAACGGGGGAGGCGGCATAATGTGTTCTACATTAGAAGGTCTTCGCTTCCTTACGATGCAGCTAGCATTAAAACTGAATAGACGTAACGGTGGTTTATTCAATCCTGGCAGCGCTGATCACGTCTCAGCCCTCCTATATCCTCAGTGTGGCCACAGACTCAAAATAACTAATCAGGAGGCTAATATACTGACCATAGTAATGATCTGGGGGTTTCCAATGAAACTGAAAGTGAGATGTTAGGAAATAAAGATGATGGACGTAGCATATGGCAGCAGAGAAAGTCGGCAGCAGGTTTTTAGGAGGTGTAAATCGCTCTCATCGTCCTTATTGTTTACTTCCGATCATTGAGAAATTTTCTTTACTTGCCTCCCGGATATTATCTACCTTCCGGTAGCAATTCGACTCGGAAATAGCCTCATCCTTCGCAGAGAAAGTATATGAGTGAGAATTTGTTGGTGGAGGATTGCAGATAAGCAAGGAATGGACTGCATCCACCCATAGCCTCAACTCAAAAATATTCCTCCTCAGTATTCACGGGGGTGTTGGAAGTCCGCGGAGCTCGTGGAATACGAAATTAGAGGGCGTTCGGATTTTCTCTTTCTCACCGACACCTAAGCCCCTACTTTGTGAGGGAAAGCTATCCGTTTGCGGAGACCGTGGTAATCCCCTTTACAGAGGGAGATCTAGAGCGGTCGGTATAGGTGAAAGTTTACTTTCTCTCTGAAGTCCTATGCAAAGCTTGTTCAAGGCCCGGGCCGAGTCTTCGCGTCCTAATTCATGAATCCACTAGAGAGGGGCACAGAGGGGTTGGAAGAAATGTCCTGCATGACAAAGAGCCATATGCATAGTAATTCCAAGAATTTGCAATAAATACCAATTAGCTCCGTCTGTCAAGCCCAATCATATTTCATGTCTCTCCGTGCTCCTCGCTTATTCTTTTTTTAATTTCCAACCTGATAGAAACCATTAGGCCTGTCATCTTTGGTTTCAAATTTTTATCTCCTTCCTCTCTCCTCACTTATTCTTTTTTTAATTTCCAACCTGATAGAAACCATTAGGCCTGTCATCTTTGGTTTCAAATTTTTATCTCCTTCCTCCTTGTTAATATTTATGTATATTTTCCCCATCATACCCTTCACGCAATTGTAGAGAAGACTCCATTTACTTGCAGAAAGTTTATAGAAAGACAGTAGAATATTTTTTTAGCAGAATAGAAGTTGGGTGCCTTCATGTTTCAAGTGGATTTTCATCTGGTAAGGATTAATAGCCGCCCACCCCTCCGTTCCTTTCCCGAGCTTCCGGCATGAAAGTCCGCCTGGGAAATATCTGGCAATTCGGAACAACTTCACTCATGTTTTGAATCTGAGACTTATTCCTGATTTAAATGCTATGGAACACAAAAACAGGGTGTGGTTCCCTGAGGAGATGGATGGTGCGAAACTTAAACCTGAATTTTAATGTGATTTTATTAAAATTGATTCTGTTTTCTCTGTTTGCATCAGTAGCATCCAATACGACCCATTGAAATAAAGTGATTCGTTGTAGGGTGGTCACACCTGCTGCTATCTTATAGCAGATAATCGCTCACATGGTAGTACCGTGTATTACTAGATCGTTGAATAATTTCTAAGTCTTCAAAATCAGCAGAACAGTTTCCGTCATACATGCTGCGATAGCGCAAAGGTACGACGTACTGTAATTACATGGTGCACGTCATATTTTGCACCATGTTAATATATTAGTATTTTATAGCAGTCCTAGTTGGTGTCACGAAGAATTTGTACCTCGACAGTCTTTACAGCAGAGTTTAGGATTTCAAGCTCGCGATATTTGGTTCCCACTATTTTATTAACCAGCAGTTCAGATTATTAGAATTCTCTCCTTCCGGTATTTTTAATATATATTAGAAAGAAGTTTAAAGGGACAGCGGCCGCTCATGCATACAGTAAGCTGCAAGGTGAAAAGGATGACGATGAGTAGTTCGAACATTATGATGTTCTCCGGTCCGCCATATGATTGCATCTCCTAGGCGCAGAGCTCCCACTGACATTGGTGTGGGACGTGATGACAAGGTCAGGCGAGCTCCTTAGATCCTATACAGTCTGCAGGAGAACGTGAGCAAGTGCGGTATCCAGCGTTCGCGGAGCTACGGTATATGCACACTGTCCCATATCCCCTCCAGGGGATGTGGACCTATAACCTCAAGAAGCCGCGGCGCACACTGCCTCCTCATGGAGGAGCTGGCCAGTCTCTGCCCATGAGTTTAATTCGATTAAGTAGGAGTGGGGAAAAAGAGGGAATACACACACATGTGTGTGTGCGTCTCTCTACGATTCCGCCTGACGCTCCAATCCTCTTTTCTCTCACTCGCCGTCAGCAGTCTCTCCCATAATCCCTACATTGCCCTGTTCAAAAATCAACTTCAAGTATCTCTAGGAGCCGCGGACGAAAGCCCCTTGATTTTCCCTGGAAAAGTCTTCTATGTGTGCACACTTGAGATTTTTCTGGGAGCGAGATTGGAGAAGAGTGGGCTTCGCACTCCCTCACTCTCCCCTGGCAGTCAGCCTGTCGTCAAGTCATGCTAGTTGGTAGCAGCGGAAGTCTTTCCTTCTCTCTTTTGTCAAGAAGTGAATGGCGGAAGTCGGATTTTGAAACGCAATTGTATTCCTTCCTCCCATTATTGGTCCCACAGAGCCCTCCCACTCCAGCCATGGGTGACTATAGCTGACTGAGTTGTCATCCGGCTCTTCGTCCCCGTCGCTCCAGCTACACACATGACGGAGGAAATATTGTCAATTTGCGCAAATGAGAAACAGGTGTTCTCGGCCCGCACAGGAGCGCTGGGGACGGGAGGCACAGCGGGATGTCTATCCACTCATGAAGCTGACCATCCTCTTCCACTTGGGAAGTGGAGTGATGTTACGCAATCAGGAAAAGAGCATCCGAGCTACGAGGCTTCGTCCACCACATTACCTCCTCGCCACGGAGGACCTCACAACTTTCTCTAATGGCCTCGGGTGCCACTCTCAGCTCCCTTAGATAATTACACACATGCACACACATGCATACGCAAACAGGCCCAGAGGACAAGCAGTTTGACTAGGTAATTTTCTTTTCACGTACGTACACACATCACATCCACCCACACTCCCACTCATATGCACACACGCACAACTATATAAATGAACTACATCCCCCTCAAGCGACACAACACTTTGCAAACCCAGCCTTCCAAAGATTACATGACTTATCCTCTTACTCGTGCCCTACTTTTGAGATGAAAGGACCTGGAATACCAGGATTTTCAGAAGAACATATTATTATAGCAGAGTAAATTTTACGAACGGGGAAGCACGTTGGGAAATCCTGGAGGGACATTCAATGAATTGGAAATATTTAAACTTTTTCAAAGTCCTCCCTCCAAATTGTCTTTTGGGTTTTCCCACAGTTGAGAGTCCAGGGCCGCTTGCCTCATCTGCTCCTGACGTCAAAGCTGGAGGCAACCGCTTCCATGTTTGCATTTCTCCGGAAGAGTGAGTCCCCTTTGAGTCGAGAGACTTTCTCCACAACCGCCTGACAAAGAGATTCCATGGCGGTTCCAACCAGTAGTACAGTGAATCCATGGGGGGTTTTTCTTTGAACTTAGTGTAAACTCTTTTTTCCTTCTATTTGCCGAGTTTGGCACGTCAGTTTTGATGATAATGAAGATGTGTGTGGGTTTTGTGTGTAAGGGTGCAACTGAGTGGATCCTCCCGCAGCTCTATAGTTAAAGTCGATTTGAATCCCCGAAGACAATCATCATGAAAGGAGGCGGGGTGCAGTTGGGTATAGCTACAGGGCAAAAGTATTTTTGAGATGGCACTTAGAGGGCAGGAGTGTAGCGATTTCAATAAAGGGAACTAATTGCAATTCATATTCATGACAGCCACCACGACCGGTGCCACTGAAATTCACCTCCTATAAAAGTTTTCCCGCACAGAGCCACAAAGTACATGATGTTCAGAGCGGTTCAAACGGTATGAAATTTACATGTCCCCGGGTTGGATCGTATCCACTGCCGGAAAGCCCCGGAACTTCTGGGAACGACTGAGTGGAATTAAGGGGGCAGTGGAGCGTGGAAGCTGGCTGGGGCTGGGATGGGAAGAGGGGATGAGGATGTATTCCTTGCATTTTTGTGGGGTTGATACAAACTTGCGGAAACGAGCAAATGACCTCCCTCTGCGGCACGGGAATTTATAGCAGGGGCCTAAGTAAGCAGAAAATTGTATGTAAATTAGCCAAATATCCCCCTACAATGGGGGCTCCCATGCATGATAATCACTTCCACTGGTCCTTCCGTTCCAGTAGGAAGACTCTGTATTCACATGTAGACAGACACCCACATGTTCCCGTGAAGACGAAAATTCCGATCTCACTCCCTCGTTCGGCCAGTCTACTTTCCTACACCACCCGCCTCCGGTCCAGGAATTTTTATCCGTCCGTTAGGAAGAGAGGAAGGGGAAAAAGGTCTTGGATAGGAGCGGAACTTTGGCAGCGTCCAAGGACAAATGTTACATCCCTATTTCCTCCAATGACTCCTATCTTAACGACCCGGGGAAGCGGATATAATTAGTCGGGATTGGTTATAGGAGGTAATCCTCTCAGTGTAAGTTGGCAGGAGGGGTAAAACTATTGTTTTACTCAATCGCTCCTGTCTACATGTGAGCGATTAATGTGAGGTGGTTCAAGTCTGTGTAATCTGTCAAGTCGTTCCCTCCTCACCCACCACACGCACAAGAGTAGTAATAATCATGGGAGGCCCTGCTAGTAGATCGACCAGCTCACACAAAAGGACAGTTTACCAAGAACCCAGCCCTTGTAGCTCCATAGCTTGACTCGTTAGAAGTCCCCCCATCTCTTCACCTATCATTCTAGAAGTTTAGCAGTGGCTGAACACCACACAGACCTGGTTCCCGTATTCTCTGAGGCCAAGCACTCCAGTTTTTATGCGTGTAAGCATTAGAAAATGAAGCTAGGGGTCAAGTAATGTAAACAATTGACCGTCGTAGACGCGACAATAATTAATTCGGCATTTTATTTCATTCCTCATCCTTAAGGTCATGCAACACCTGAGACTGGGAGCATGTAGTCAGTGACATCCTCCAACTGTAAGCCCGAGAATAGCAACGATTCAGATCCTGGTCGTCAGTGAGGATGTTGAACGGCTTGTAATGAAATTAAGTTCTAAGAGGGGAAAGTCGTTTGCACGGACATAAGAACGGGTGGCAGGTGTCCTGGTCCGGGTTGAAAGGGTATGGGGGCCACTACGTTGGGAATTTAATTTCCAGCCTGACATTTTCACGGCAGGAGGATTACTCTCCTTGTAATTGGAGATTGGAGTGTGGAGATATGGCTGGATAGCTGTGACTCACTAGCGGGACCACGCGTCAATAGCGCACGTTCTCTTTCAGGAAGTCGACGACTAAACATTTGACCCTGAATCATTCCTAAAGGGTCTGAAAGGTGGAGTGCATATGCCGGTGCAGCGGATTGTGTACATCCGGTAGAACTTTTCTACGTTCAAGTGGAAAAAATGTGATTTGTACGAGATCAACTTCTGATATAGCCGTTTGTGCGTGTGCAAAGTACTTGTAAAATTTCAATTTTTGATGTAGTTACTACCTTACCCTACTAGCCTCAAAGTTCGTACTTGTACACTCTCGGATTCTAAATACGCTTTGCGCAAGCGCCCATGCAAGCATTCGTAAAACGAAATATTTAGTTCTAGCTGAACAATCGTGTCAATGTTTTTTTTGTAAACTATTTGCAATTTTGCAATTAGTAAACTAACGGTTTCGATATAGCTATTTGCCCCATGAGACAAAGTGCGCAATATTAACCCACCAAAATCACTCTTAGAAGAAAGTGGAATCAATTTCTCTACGCATGCTTTCCTTGGCCACTTCCGCAGTGGAATCCTCAAGTGTGCCCGTAATCTTAGGACCGACATCTCATGCACTATCCATTCCATGCTCTTCCACCAATTATGTTCATTCTCAAATATGCGGTAGACTCCCAGAGTCGAATGTTCTTCCACTCTCTGGAGTACCTGCGTATCCATGTGTACTGCTCCTTATTCCCACGCCACGCTCTCAGTCTGAGGACGAGGGAAGCCCGAAGGAGGAAGATGGAAATGTCAACAAGTTCGGAAAGGGTAAGATCGAGGGAGAAATGATGATGATGACTGGGCCATACAAGAATGAAACGACCATGGGAAACGGGGTTATAACAAAGAAGTTCTACCACTACTACTATTAGCCCATAAGGATGGGATGGTATGGGAGGCGGGGCGGGGCAGGGAGAAAAAAAACTTGCTGACTTTCGCCATGGCTAAACGAGACGAAGTTACCAATGAGTCAACTTGACAGACATTATAGCCGGCGAGGATCATTTTGTGTCGTCGTCCTTGTCGTTCAGCCCAGCCTGGGATGTTGTGGAGTGAGTATGTGTGTGTTTTCTTGTGTGTGTGTGTGTGTGTGTGTGTGTGTGTGTGGACGACCGTTAATATGCCCACCATGTTATTCCCCCAGCCATTCCCACGAATGTTCCTCCTCCCCTCATACATGTTCGGGTACATAAGGAATTGTGTGTGGAATGGAGTAAATGTCTGTTTGCACCATGGCGACTACCGAAGAGCCCGCCATGATGACGCTCATGTAGCTTTCTCTCCCGAATAATAGGGATCAGTTCGTAAAGAGTGTAGACGAGTGGGGAAAACGGGAGGCGAGCGGTAGAAAGCTAGGGAGAGAGTAATATACGCAATGCAGCATACATTCATCCCACATCCCCACTCCTTAAGGCCATTAGGATCGTTTGAAGGAGCAAGTCTATTTTCTATATGGTGTATTGATTCGTACTGATTCACTCAAGGGGAGTTTGAAACTTTGCAAGAGAAGGGGGGGCCGTATAGAGTCGTCCTGGATTAGCTCTATCAGCCCCCTCCAGGCTCGTAGAATTGAGGCTACCCTCCCCTCCATGGCGACTCTTCCTCCACTAATCTCATTTTTCTCCTTCACTTCACATCTTTCGCGCCGATTTAGACCCTTTGAATTTTCCAACCGCGAGTTTGGGGGAGCCGTCCCGGATTTATTAGCTCATCCAAACCCCTCATTCCCCTCAAAACTTGTCACTGCCAGCTGTTTTCATAGCTGGATCATGACGGGATGTACGATTGGACTGACAGGCCAATAAATCAGCCTCCTTCCCAACCCAAATCCCACACTCCGACTACTTCTTGGCTAGTCTTTTAATTTTCCACTGTTGGAACCCTGGTTGAGGGACTCAAGGTTCATTCCTATATATTCTCAACCGCTTCGTCCACTTGACAGATATGAAAGGGAAATAGGGGCCATGAATGTCAGCAGCCGACCGCAATTTGTGTCGTTAGGTTTGTGAACGGTTTTTCATAGTTGCAGCTATCGCTCATTCTGGTGGGGGGGGGTCGGACCTAGTAGAGAAAAAGAGGGACCTGCTTCTTCAGCTTGCTTAATTTGTTCGCGTTGCCCAGGGACTACTAAAAAGGACTAATCACCAGCCTCGCTGTGGATCATTTGTGTAGGTTTGGAAAAATCATTGTCCGTTTCCTCCTATAAAATATTGCAAATGTCCGACCCGCCGTTACTCAACTGTGGCCCACAGACCCTCAGGGGAAGTAAGAGGAAAAGAGTAAATTCTATCAAATTGGGGGGCAGGCGTGGAAGTCAAAGTCAAGTGTAGTGCAACTTTACCTCGAGCTCAAATTGGAAGCTGTTATGTCAAAAGAAATATATGGGAGACACCCAGTTGATTGAACTGGGTCAATCCTGAAGGGAAGCACCGGCGTTTAAAATGAAATTTATTAGACCTTGGCTTTCCCCGGGATCGGAGAGGGGGAGAGTGGAGCGCGGAGCCGGTCCTGACACGGCCTCTCATCTATGTGTGAATCACGTACGCCCTGTTATGTTCATCCCAGCCATCCACCCGAGGCTGAAATCCCCTCCATCCCCGTAACCTTCCAATTCCACCACCATATATACACTTCATAATAGACTTTCACCACCGCCTCTCCTGTCGTCTCCCAGAGCGGCAAAAAACCGGGGAAATTATTAATGAAGCGGTAAGGCACGGCGGAAGTCTTTCAAAGTGGTGGGCCATTTCAAGTGGAGAGAAAGAAAACCATAGGACTTTCTTCACAACTATAAGCCGGAATGATGGAGAAAGTTGGGAAGCGGTAGGGAGAGGGAGAGAAGGATGTTTACCTTGAACTTATGGGGCGCTTTTGCGGTGAATACAGAACGGTATTGGAAATTGTACAGATATCATCATTATGATAAAAACTCAGGCCTACTCTC
>WJFA01003914.1:0-11705 GCA_009870155.1 Pseudobourletiella spinata | reverse complement strand
CAGCCAGCTTAAATGATTATAATCTGGCAATAGTGATCCAGATATCTATATTCTATAGCGATGTTCCCCCCTTGTTGTTTTCCAAAGTTCTTGTCTCATTATAATTTGGGAAGTCTAGTCAATCATTTCCATTGCAAATAAAAACTCACCGTTTGAATTGTCCCGACGGCGGCATGTCTGCATTATTCAGGGTAATAATATTATGATGATCAGCCCATCTTGAATTAATGGTGAAGTGGGAGGGGTGGAAATGGAGCGTTTTCCCGTCAACTTCCCGCAGCCCGACAAGACGACGAACCAGCTCGCCAGACCTGTTAACGGAGCATGAAATGAAGATGTTTGTTACATAGTTTAAGGATGTTGGATGTTAAAACATGTTACAGATTTACTACCAAGATGCACTGGCAGAGGTTAATGTTCTTGACTGTCGGCATGGCCTTGGCCGCCGTAGCTGCTCCACAGGCTCAGTCTCAGTTACCTGCTCAACAACAACCCCAGGTGAGTTAATCGACGAGCCGTGTGAACAGTGTCATTTTCAAATGGATGGGGATCGGAACCAGAATGCCACCATCATTTCTGAGCTAGCTAAAATGTTTTATTCCATACATGAGCCTAACATGTGAGTTTTGTCTACTCAGGCGGCCGCCTCTCAGGCCGTGGCTCAGAGCCGAGATGCCCCGATCTACGCTGACGCAGGCTACAGCCAGGGAGGATATAGTCAAGCCGGTTCAACCGGCGGTGGTTACTCCGCCGCTGCCCCGAGCACATCTTATGGAGCTGCGCCAGCGGCTAGCTACGGTGCCCCTGCCGCGGCTGCCTCCGGCGGAAACTACGCTCAACCAGGCGGAAACCAGGGTTATTATTACTACTACTACCCAGTTCAGGTATGAAGACTGGAGGTTTTTCATGTACTTTCCAGTCATATTTAGCATACACAATATAATATATAGTGTTGTACATTGAGGACGGAACAGTAATACATGTTCATGACACTTCTGGATCCTTTGCACGTGTAGGAACAGAAGGAGTCCGCTTCTTATCATGCACCCAAGGAGACCTACACGGCTACGGACTCGTACGGAATCGATCCCCTCGGCATCATCGCCGTTCTCGCCATCGCAGGTCTCGTCATTGCCGGCTTGGCTCTTCTCTTTCCTGGCTGGGCCTACGTGCGAAGTGACGAGAGCGTTTACTACAGGAGTTTGGACGGTAAGTTGAAAGTTTCCTGCGGGCTTGTCTCTCATATCCGTAGACATGAGCGGAAGAAGGACATACAGATGCATGTGGCGGTGACCCGCAGGGCTCATATAATTTGTAACGAAACTTTCAATGACAATGGCATATCCTCTATGTGGTCCCCATACAGGAGGTTCTCCTAGCTTCTTGGGTCTTAGCAAGGAAGATTACCGCACTCTGACCAGCCTTGTCCTCACCGCCATTGAGGGCGAGGACTGCATCGACAAGATGCTCTGCGACGCTGGGAAATTAGTGAAAAAAGTGAAACAAGCCGATGCTTTCCTCAGGTAATGACAACTTTGATTAATTTATGCAGATTTCTACCGAGAGAAAGTTTGTGCTCTCCTTTCCAAATCCACCTTCAAGTTCAAACTAATCCCATCCCAGGGCTCCGCCCCTCTGATTGCACATGAGGAGCGGACGGGTTTACAGGCTGGCCATGGAGTATGATTATTACTGCTCCTTTTTTCGTCCATATTTTCCTCCCGTCGGCACGTTTCACTCGTTACCGCAGAGCCGCAGTAACGACGGTGTAATGAAGAAGTGAAAACGGAGCCCTTGATTTCACTTCCATATGTTATCCTCACTATGCATGCGTGCCGTCGTACACGTTAGCCACCCAGGCACTCATGTGGGATCTCCTTTGGATCTTTTTTTTACAGAGTCATGGAAGACTTAGCACCCACTTCCGTCTCCGGCACGATCAAGAAGCTGAGGACGGCCATGAAGAAGGGTGAGGAGTGCAAGAATGTGGGTTGTGCGAAAAAGAAGGCCGTGTAGGCACTGATGCGATGGGGCTTAAAAATTTAATTATAATAATAATTGTTATATATACAGTATAATGTACTTACTACTATACAAAGACTTGTGAGTGTACCAGGACCAACATAGAGAGAAACCTTTTCAAGTGACTTTTTTTACTGACTGTCTGTCTATCCGTCTCTTCAGGAAAATATGAAAATGGTTAGCAATAATTATATTAGCAATGATGATGATGACGATGATAACACATTAGTATGCGGACTAGTATGTATGCATATGGATATATATGTATATATTTAGGCGCTGTATAGGTAGCCATGGAATTTCATGTAGGAACTACATAATATTGTAGGTAAGTGTACAACTTATATAGCGGGGATTCAAAATTTGGACGTCATGGACTCGAGTACTTCTCACATCGGAATCGGATATTTTGCAATTTCTATACCAAGGACATAGGAAGGAAAGAGGGCTGCTAATTTGTTTAGACATTGTATTTCAGTTTCCTTTCAACCTAACGGACGCACACAGGCACACTCGCGTGCGAGCTTTAAATAATTCTATTATGCACTCCGTCCACTCACGTGCACCAACGCACCCTGGGGAATCCGTCGTTAACACACACAAAAATGAAAGTTATCTCGCAGGTTCGAGTTTTGTGACAAAAAAAATATAAGAAAACGACCAGGTGAAAAGCGGGAGTATTTTGCATCTATCATATATATATATATATATATATACATATATATATATTTGAACTAATAATTTGGAGCTAACGTTGACTACTATATAACTGCCCTCCTGTACTGGCATCTCCTCACACGTATACAGACCAGTCAGCCAAAATAGCTATTTATCTTACAAGGCCCGGTGTATTATTAGTATTATAATTACTCGTAGTGTAGTAGCCCCTCCGGTTTTCCCCCACAAAAATGATTTTTCACTCAACCTGGAAAACACAAGCAAGATGAAGAGGTTGAAGAAAGACAACAGGGATGTGTGCATCTTACCCTCCACGGATGATGCTTGCCCCCGTTCTGTTTCTTACATTATATATACATATATACAGTGTTCCCGTGGTGTTTTTACGAGTGGTGACTTTTAACTGGACTAGCAACGACTGAAGACAACGTAGTAAACGTAGCAACGTGTGTATATATACGTACATAAAACTAACCTACACGGACCGTCATTTATGCCTGTACGCGTGGATGACAGCAATATTATATGAAGCACTTTTACCTCACTCAGAGGATTCGCCGACGAAAGTTGAGAGTGTGCAAAGGAAATTAATTTGGGAAAACTGAAGATTTTTAATTTAATTTCCGGAATTATGAACGAAAAAAATGGAATGGGTCCAGTATAGAGGATGCCTCCGCCTGCTGGTACTGTCTGCAGGGGGAGGCTCTTCGAGTTGTTGTCCATAATTTTAAGGAAAAATGATAATGCATATTATAGATTGTTATTATTAGTTGTTAGAAGTCTAATTCAAGAATTGTTGGTGTTATGTATCGTTGTTATGTTTTCATTTGTAAACACAAGGCACACTTGAATATGCACACACAAACACACATACTTACAAAGTAGTGTTGTTATTACCCCGACGTTTCTACAAAGAGGCTAAAGGGCAAGCCAGAAAATGGAGAAGAGGAAGAAAAAGTTGAGTAATATTATAAGAAAATATACAGTAAAGCATGGTTGAATTGACCAAAAATTTTTTATTAACCACTGGAAATCATGGGAACTGTTCTGGTTGAGAAGATCCCTTCATTGTTCCCCCTTGTTAAATGGAGGAGTGAATCATGGGTTTTGCATCATAATAGCTATGATTCAATTGTGAGTTAATTGAATGGTCATATCAGGATTTTATGATCCACTGCATAAACATTAGTTGTATTTTATGACATTCGTCGCGCTGGGTAATAACGACGTCCGGGCTCCCACCAGTCCGCATTAGAATTTTCATTCACTCTCAGGGGGAACTATAATAAAATGGCAACAGCATGAGAGGCTGAGTATCAGGGATGACGACAACGACAAGAAGTTAAATCTTGTATGAACGGTTACCTAATTTACCGTTTGGATGCACTATCGCTCAAGTATCCTGATTTTCCTCAACTTCAACTTCACTGGGAGGATGGTCGATAGGAATATGTGATTTGGAGGGGCATATGACCTGTTCAATTTACAGAAAACTGTTGTTCTGTCGACGCGTAAACTGGTTTCCGAATCTCGCACACACGTACGCACACTACAGAGTACATTCCTCGAGAGTATGGGAATAAAACAGCGTTGGAGTAGGAGGACAGACAAGGAGGTTGCAATAGTTAGTAATTGGCCTGAACTGCACTGCAGCGGAATAAATGCGTGTAAAAAGTTCAGTTACACCTCGGCGGCTGCCACTGCCGCCGCAGTCATAGTCTCATCATCATCCTAATGACCACCATCAGATGAGCAGAAGCTGAATACAGAGTGAAACTGTGGAGGTTATGGCATGCCCTACATGACGGTGTAGTGGCCATCAAAAACGGCCGCAATGGCGGGCGACGATGATGATGATTTTGATGGTTCCCGTCCAAATTACTCCCTCAGAAGACATGCAGTATGTGAGTACGGGCAGGCACACACGCACGGACACGCGTGTAGGCCAGGGATTAGTGAGATTGAGCTCATTTGTATGCGAAGCTCGGAGAGACGATGGAAAATAAATTGAAATATTTTATACGCCGTATACAGCAGCGTAGCTCCTGACCGACTGGGAACTAAAGATGAAAATGCATTTTAGGCTTCCACCCAAACAACAACTTGTTGAAGAAAACTAATTAAAAATCTCATCCGGGATGAATAATTTAATAAACCATATTCAGATGTTAAAATAATGTTTTCACTTCAAAATAAAGGGATCCACCCAACGCGCATGATCTTTCTTTGCCGTTCTCATTTTCATTCCGTCCTGAACAATGAATCCCCAATCCCCACCTGTAATACACGGCTGATCCCACCACGAGTTATATGCTTCATCCCGTCATCATCTTGACCCTGAAGATACTTATATGCATTTTATGAAAAGATTGTAGCAGGTGCTACTGACACACTGGGTTTGTAACGCAAAAACAAATCCCCTCCAACCAAATTCCACGTGGGGTCGCAACGATGAAACTCTGACTGAGTCGGCGCAAACTCAAGTTCAAAGCTCAGGTAGGAATTTGTATTTATTTGCCATTGTCATCCTTCCATGTGTTTAGTCCAATAGTATAGCATCACAGAATATCTCCTCATCTCAATGTATGGAGCTCTACCAGTCCAACTTTACCAGTATCGAAGTCCACACAAACATGTTTTTTTCCGCCATATTTTACCTGAGCTGCAACAACTGTTGTTCCGCTCGTCAATTAAATTTAACGACGCTCTCCTGAGCATTTCTTGAGGTTACGACTTGTGAATGTATACATTAAGAACGGCCAATTCGGAGGGGAGTGGTAGAGAGACGGCGGTAAAGTAATTCAAATTGCATTCTGGGTCATTAGTAAATGAGCCAATTAACACGCAAATCCAACCTATCCTTGCCCCGAGGCACACACTCAGTCAGCGTCACTGTCACGAAATATCAACTTAACTTATAAGATTATGGAAAATTATTTACTGGTTCCAAAGCCGAGAAGTCACAGTCGGATTGAGGATCATTCCTCCAACTGTTATGCCCACTCATTCGCACGTTGCTTTATACGCCCACATGAAGTGCCAGGAGTACCGGCGGTATATGCCACGCAGTGTAACATCCACAGCCACCCTGCGGTGAGAATGATGGAAAATATTACCATACTTCATCTCCATTCTGAATCGGACCATGACAGAATGGAATAACCGGGCATTCTCTGCTCCCGCCGCTTTCCTTTCAGTCTGGTTTTCCAGCCGTACAAACATCACCATCCCACAATCAGGAGAATAAAGAGCGTTCGGGATTAACGGTAAAACGATTGCGCAGATAGACGAGATGAAAATCATGCGGAAAATGACTGAGAACATACAGGGGAAATCAAGACAAGAGCAATTATCGCGGTTGAACGGGGTAGAGTAACGCTCAGGTAATATGTTATGGAAGATGATTGAAGCGGTAGTGGTGATCTTTTGCATTCCTAATTGATACACCTGCTCCCTTTAAGGCTCAGAATCACGCTTGCCTCGTCTGCACACGACCACAACGGTATGGTGAGGGCGAGGAGTGTATAGGGAGTGGAGGTTGTTCTTGACTTTAGCAATTGACTACTCTTTCAAAGAGCATATGCAACCCATCCTTCCTCACCCTTATCCCTCCGCTATTCGACGCTGATCTGGTGCAACGAGGATTTTGAGCAAGTCAATCCCCGATTGTGTGTGGCTTTTGGGCTAATTTCTGCAGATTGGAGATTTTCATTCCTTAACGTCTCTCACCCCGTAATCCCTCCGTATAAAACAGAACAAAATATTAGTCCAGTTGCGAGATGATCCAATAGATGTAGTGTTCTTCTGTACGAAGATACCTTGTAATACATGGATGGACTGCAGTAGATTTTAATACGGTTTCTCAGCCGCACACAAAACCCAATTCCTTGGTTAGTATTATAAGTTGAATAAAGTGGATTTATAGCTTTCTCGTGGTCGTCACTTACAAGTCGTCGTTCTGCTCTGTAAGACGACAAATGCGAATGGGATTTAAAAACTATATATGATGACGAGGACGTCAAGGGGAAAAGAGATGATGGGGCACGTTGTGATCTAATTTTGCGGAGCAAATGCTCATCGGAACGATAACAAAGTGCGAAGACAATTGTTATGGTTGACGTGCGTATATGAGATTTTACATGCATAGTATAAATGTTCCCATTCAAGCCTAGAGTATGTATATGTACGGATCATATGGGAGGAAAATGTTCAACTGACGTGAACAAGTGGTTCATACTTCTTCCTAATAAGGGTACCATACTGATGACCGTCAATCCTTCGGAGCTCACCATTTTCATCTTGATACCCTTGAAAGAAGGTAATCAAATTGTTTCAGAATGTGGGAAAATTCTTTACCCCGTATCATCTTGAGGAAACAACTGTTTGGTAGATGATCATCTCCCATTTAAGCTGTTTTGATCTGATGCAAATATGATGTGCCAGATGCCGTGAAAACACTGAGCTCGCTCTTCTGAAGTCTTTCCAACATGTACAATTACATCTTCAATTAATCTGTGTATCACCCTGTTCATCTGTTTTGAAGTAAATTTGATCTTTAGATGTTTCCATACCATGACCGTGGAACAACTTACTGAAAATTTAGTTTTCCTATAACCTTTTTGAGGGGAGCCCGCCCTAGGTTATTAAATCCTCTGGCTGTGTTCCTAGCGAATGTATGAACGAGAGTTCTCCTTTGGCTGACTATAATACTAAAAGGATATATACCCTTATTCGAAAACTGAGGAAGAACATGATATGCGTTCATCTTTAACTGCGATGGAGAAAAATTCAAGATCACAATAATTTGGCGGAAGCAGAAAGTCCACGGAACAACGCCAATTTCTTCATCTGTAAGAGAACCAGTCAGAAATCTATGGTTATTACGTCGTGAAAAAGGCGCTAAATTGGAGATAAAACCCGATAGCTTTGGTAGCTCCTGAAGTGTCTCAAAAAGTGAGGGAAAAAGTACTTCAAAGTAGATGAAAGGAGAGAAATGAATAGGCTCGTAAGCCTTGTGCTCATCTTGTCAAGACTTAATGGATTGCAAATGTGAGGAAAAATGCGTACAATGCTTGCTAGTAGTGCCCATTGGCTGCTTAAGCCGGATGCTCCCCAAGTAATATGAGCGATGAAATGTTTTAAAAGGTGTGTGTGAACATTTGGAGATCTGATAATTCTACGCCCGCAGAGGAGATTCACCGTCACTACGTGGATGTTCTCTGCACGATATGTGTATGTGTAACTAAAGGTGCTCAAGTCGGCCGGACGGACATAGAGAATAACCATAATAATAGTAGTATCCATCCACAAAAGAATAAGAGAGGCAAGTCAAACATGGAATTAGCTTAACGAGGCGGAGCAGAAGAAGAATTATGAGTCCCTCAGTCTTTTTTCTTCTTCTATGTGCACTATTTAGTCATTTATTTAGGTCACAGCTGCGGTAATTGCCATGTTTCCCGCGGAACAAGAGGCTCGTATGAGGATGAAATATTATTGGAAATTCAGATGCAATAAGGTTCCGAGTGAATATTGCGAATCCAAAGTGTGTTATTCATTAGTGTGGATCTTTGCTTGGGTGAAGCGTGCGGAGACGGCGGAATCACAGGAGGTAAATTGTCCCGTGCTACTGAGAATGTAGAGCGACGATCGTGTATGATAATGATTACCTCTGGCACCCCTGAATACATTCAAATCCCCAAAACTTAGATCCAATTTGATATCATTCGTATTGTCCGAGTAAGAGGAACTAAAAATTCGGAAAGATGCATACTGCAATCAAGATGCACGTAAAAAGCTGATTCATTAAAAGATATAGGATTTCCGAGCTCTGGAATACCATTAGTGAAATGACCGCACTTACATTTTCTTCGGCTTCGTCCTTCCGATGATGATCCTGGTGTGCAGCTATCACCCCATGTTACTCAAAAAACCAAACGAGCAACTCAATGCAACTACTATAACAACTCTCATTCCGTCGTATACAAATTAATAAAACTGTCGGTAACACAATAAAATTGTCAGTATCCCCAAAACTTTCTCAACAAATCGACTCAAACGATGACCAAGACAATTGAACTGAAATTAAAGGCAAGCTGATGGCGGCAAAAAGCAAGTATGACCGCTAACCCCGAAACTTCTGGGCCGACATAATTTCCCTAATCGGTAACCGACCCAGGTACTTGGTGAATATAAATCATATGTTCGCAAAATTTTGACCATAGCACGGGACCAGACCACCTTAACTAGATAGAACAAGACGAGCTACATCAAACGATACTTACGGATACCTGTGAAATTTTTCCGAAATTTAAATTTAAAATTAAAATTGAATTGAATTTAATTCTAATTTAGCGGATTGATTATGATTCAGACCGATGCAACCAAAATTGGCATAGGAGCGGTCCTAAAGCAGGTTACTGAAGGTAAGGAAAGGATTACTGAGTGCAGATGTGCATTATTAACCTGCATTTTGCAGGTTATTAGTTTTATGCACGACCACTTTTCATTTCCAGAGCATAGGAGGCGTATTTAGCAAGTTTGGTGAAATTTTTCTTCACAAGCGTCTTCAGCACAGCAAATACTGATCCAAGTTCGAGAGTCGGCATTGTCAATCGTGCGGAAGTGGGTCAAATGTCATGTCAACGGGTTTCTGCACGTACGCTAACCGTGGTTTTTACATTCAATAGGTTTGCAATATGCACTTGTGGGAGTGCAGGAAGCTGGTAGGACATTGGAAAGCATTGGGGAATTCATGCACCAGCGTGAGTGTATCCTTGGTTTACATTATCGTACTGACTTGATAGTATTGTTTCACATATGGTGTTGTCGTCAAAGTATATAGTTGCGTGTAGTGTGGTAACATTTAATATTTTTTAAAAAACTGAGATACTGGTAGTGTTCCTGAACAGGTGAGGGGTTTATCCTCAATCCTCAATACTGTAACTCTCCATGCCAACCGTCCAAATGCAAAACAACAACACCTTTTACACATATCCTGTTAACATAAAAACGCGATAATTATCCAACCACCACACTGCACACCCCCACTTCTTCTACACGCCTAATCCTTAATGAAATTAATCAACGCATGCAACACAACCCCAACACCCACATTCACATACTCCGGCAACAAAAACGTACACACAAGGATATCTAAATTTCTGCAGATTCTATATATCCTGTTGTCAGGTTTATTAAATTTGAATAAGAGAAAGCGGTGAATATATGAAAAAGAACGCCACGCAATAAAATGAACACTAAGAACATTTCATTTTTTAATTTCAGGGCAGAATATTTTTGTAGAAACAGATATTGAGGTAGTAAAGTGGATGCGCAGATGTTCAAGTAAGAAGACTAAGAGTATGGCTATGAGACAAGAAAAATTAATTATTCAAAATTTTGCCTCTCAAATATCTCAGAGGGTGCAGTGTGCAAATCAGGCACAAGTAGGGTTAATAGGCTATAATGAATGTCTCTAAAGCAATTGAGACTATTTTCGTTCACACCCTCGGGTCATTGCCACTGTTCAAAAAAGTCAATATATTTTAGGCCATACTGACCACATTTTCTGACCAGTATGTTTTGTTCCGATTACTGAAATCAATGTCAAATTTAATATGATTACATAGGGAGCCAAATTCGCTTCACGATGAGAGAAAATTTTGTTCGGTATTATTTGCTTCGCATTTTGTAACTCTTAACTGACTCAGCGCCGCGCATGCGTGCGACAAAAGCGGAATCAAAAATGCGTAAGTACTGGGTTCTGACAATTAAAACAAAAATTTTTTAACAACGTGAGAAACACACTGGCGAAATAAAATGTAATAAGAAATGAGGGAATACGATTGAGAAATGAAATATAAATAGAAAATAATCATAAATAATTGATAAATACAGGAAAGGATGCTTTACTGAATGTACCAACGCTAAAGTTATTCGACCAAAATTTCCATAATAATTAAATTCATTTTCTTCAAATGCATTTCAGGGAAATTCAATACGGATTTTCCGTAAGGAATCATATACACTTAGGGGTTCCTTAGGAGATTTAAAAAAATATTTTCGTACGAAGCAGTACAAAAATGCTTCAGAAGCGACCTGTCCGTTGGTCTATAACCAGATATGCTGATTAGTCCCCATTCTGAGCTATATTCTTCGACAAAATCGATACTTTGGTTTACAAAAAAATTAAACTGCAAAAATGATTTTGATTTTGATTATTTTTGTAAGATATTGATATCTGCGCAAAAGATCGAACTTTTTTGAATAGTTTCAGAAAATTGAAAGTATTGGTATTTTTAACTCTCGAAGTGGATAATACCCGAATACAACCGCAGTAGAACCGATTTTGAGTGTATTTCAGAAAATCACTCGGAATTCAAAACTGGAAAATCTTTATGGGATTTTTCAGTTTGCAAGTATCCAACCTTAGCAATGATTCATCCTCAAAATTTGTTACCCTCTGGTGGGGTCAAACCTGAGTTCCCTCACATACTACTTCGTGAGAGGTAATTTTTATGGATACGCTCTACGCTGCATAGGGTGTAGGCACTGTGCGCCGCGGAACACCTCACAATGGCCCCTTGTAAGATCATTCAATGTTGAATTTGCTGTCTACATTTTTCGTAGTAGAATGTACTTTGGTATTCGGTTGATTTTCCCTCCATCTCAATATTTGGTGAACACAGGTAACCAAGACACGTTTACACGAAGTTTAAAACACGTGACCTTCAGATCCCTAGGTACCCAAGATTTTCCGGCACACGCCTAGCTTCCAAAATTTTCTACTTCCAAGGTTAAGCCAAAAATATTGTGAGAAATATAATGCGATTTTCAAAGCCTGGTAGGAGCCCGGTTTTTCAAATAGGTTTATCTCCTATGAAGCCATTGTAAACTCCCTCCTTCTACCTGGTCATTTTACAAATAGCCGTGACTGAAAGCTAAGATGGCTTATATTGAAAGGTAAGCAAACAATTACAGGTCTTGCGACAAAGAAACTTCCTTTC
>WJFA01003913.1:0-11708 GCA_009870155.1 Pseudobourletiella spinata | reverse complement strand
AGTATCAAATTTTTACAAAATGCATTTTTTGCATTTTCGAACTTTGAAAAATGCATTTTCGGAAGCAGAAAAAACGCATTTTTGTGGTCGCCTTAATGATGTGGTGTCCATAGCCCACTGTAAAGCCACCATGATTTAACATGACTACTGGCTACTACACCATACGCTGCCATGCAATACTTCATGGGTCAACCCCGTGGTTGGGTCTGGTAGCCATGATTGGGTTTGGTACCCATGGTAGTGTCTGTCAACCGCGCCAAGTTCACCCACTCACTACATTAAAGTAGCTAGGACAGGCAACTCTATGTAGCGTGAAAGCACACCTGGGCTCATCTTGTTTTAGCTACTTGAATTCCTAACTGCCGAAGTCCCCTTCAACAATTATTAAAATATTAAAGAAAAGTTCAATTTATGTCACCAAAGTTTAGGTCCCATGTGTTTCCACTTCTACGCGCAATATCAATAACTCCATCGCTCCAACATTATGAGTTATTTAAATGCTATTATAGGATTTTTCTAAACTATTTCTACCCAAAAACTATCGCCCGAGGATTTTAGAATTAAAAGTTACTCGTTATGGCCCAAAATGCTTTATAGTTTTGAAAATACTATACAATGTTTTAAAATACTTTATCCGGCGACTAATATTTACATAGCTTTTCCATCATGAGAAGCATTTTTACCCACAATCCACGCCTTTACGGATTAACATGCTTTAAATGCTTTACGGAAATATGAGTGATGACATCGGCTAAGTAAACAATTTTGTCAATAGAGTAGTCCTCTAGTTTCTAGAAACAATTTCTTTGGTTTTGCAAAGTATCCATCTATTCCGAAGCTGTACGCAGTTAGTAAATATTTACAGCATCTCAACAAGAAGTTGACACGAGAATAGCCGATATGCACTGAGTCAGTGCGACTGACTCACATGTGTGATCGACAATGAAGCCTACACCTCAATGTACCCGTGCATAGAAGCTTCTCGACGCATGCGGATGTTTAGTCGACTCTTCTCATTTGGTCAGGGAGTTCGAGAACCTCCAAATGGGGCGATTCCGAACAGCAGGGCCTGTACTCTCACCAGCTACTTCATGGAGCTTCTACAATGACTACAGAGTAAGGCACTTTGAATGACATTTATCGATCGAGGATTGTTGGAGAATTCATTAGCTTGGTGAATCCAATCAGGGAATAGCTTTACTAAAGTTTAAGATTCAGTGTGGACAATTTTTCCCACCTCTTCTCTGCAGCTGTAGCTGTAAGTGCAGTAAAGCCTCCGTAGGTTTCACAACAACCGAATGAGTCAATGCTTCAACTGAACATGAGGGCTTCCTTTACACACATTTCCAGCGAAAACTCAACCGCCTTTCAAAGTCATACGATAATAGGCGGGCGATAAGGCTGACTTATTGCCTGGTACTGGTCATATCCTTTTTTCAGGTTTCTTCAATATAATTGAAAGCTCCTACTTTAGCGTTTCCCTGAATACTTTTATCACCGATTTAGTGGAAGACACTCGGCGATTTTCTGAGCAAATCAAACCTTTCCCTTGCAGCCCTACTTTCCTCTCCGCGCTCTTCTGACGACGTGTGAATAGTTGTTATTGTTACAAAATGTTGACAGCTAGTAAAGCGTAGGAACAAAGAAATCTTCCAATTTCCGGACGAAACAGTCTCATAATGATTTCTTGTGCTCGTAAGGACCACCCTCATTTCCCTACTATAAACCTGTTTTAAAAAACGAGGCACACACAGCTGCGGGAATTACTTTCGCTTTCAGCACAAAGCGAGTGCCAAAAACGTCATCCAGAGAACAATAAAATGATTTTGGATACATTATGGTAAAAATGACTAATTTGCGGATTCAGTACAGCGTACTGACCGTAAAACCTGGGATTACACTGGAACTTTTTTACCTGGCAGTCGCTACATACTTGGATCTTTACAAAAGTGACGCACTTGTGTTAACCAGCATTCCATGGCTCTGAAAGTAGGAACACGTAAAGAGAGGTTCACTGCTGATCTATGGCCGGCGAAATTACGTGACTTCATTTCGGGATAAAAGGCATATGATTTGGTAACAGGTTCCCCACCAATAATTTCACCCATCCATCGGACTAAGGACTCGATGGGCAGTAATGACTGTGGTATGGGTGAGCTTGAAGTAGGAGGAGTAGAGGAGGATGACGGAATTTTTACTTGATTCTGATTGATGGGTTGATGCAAAACTTTGTATATTTTCGGCAACTCCAACCCTCATTATCTTATAAACGCTCATTAGGGGGACATTACTTCAATCTTGTTCTTTAGAACGTCACCCGAAAGCCGACCAGATTCATCCACTTAATAATACAAGAGAGAATGAGACAGTGGAAAGGATGAGAGAATAAAGTAGAGTGATTATTACTACCATTTATGTTCCTGGGGCAAAAACTGACTGCTATATACTGTGTCCATCCAGGAGGTGGGTACAGAAAATTGATGGCAACTCCTACGCAGTAATTGTCTGCGACGATGATGAGCATGATTATTAGTCGTTGGTTCACAGCATGCAGGAGCATATATTAGTAGTATTGCATATGCAGTACGAGCCATGAGACTGTGAGTTTGCTGCCGGAAATAGAGTGACCATAGAAAGATATTATTATTTGAGGAGCATAAGGGTGAATATTTTAACAATCAACAAGATGGTAATAGTAATAATAATTATTATTATTAAAATAAGGACGTCGGGCTTTAATTAGTAAGAGTTCATATTATGAAACCAAGATAAAGTTAATTAAATTTTCCCAAACTGTATTTATTTGTTTTCCTGCGGCCCATAGGCTCTACCATGGATGCCTAATTAGCTCTGGCCGCCTTCCCTCTCCACAAATAAATCAATGGATCTTTTATGTACGACCGTGATTCACGCAAGCCTCATGCCTCATCCTGATGAGCACATGGGATGATTTGAACATCGGTGCTCCAGTATATAATTAAATGTACGCAGGTTTCCACTCTCTTCGGGATGGAATATCATTATTGTGACTATTACGCTTGATTATAAAACCATCCCTGTCATTCACATATGTCAATCAGGGTGGTGAGGAACATTGTGCGAGCGCACAGAAACACACACTCAATATGCACACACCCGATCACATTTCCACAACATTACGCTCAGCACAAAAGATAGTACATAGGCAGAGTAGTATTACGTAATGAAAGAGAACTCATGTAGTGTAGCATGTTGTAACATTCTAAATAAAATATCTCTAAAGTATATACAAGTATCTTCTCAAATCCAGCCTCACAGCCATGCACACAATTTGAGGGCTTCCCAGCAGGATGATAACTTCTTTTAAGTTAAATCATCCAAAAAACTAGAGAAGTAAGGATGAGTCCATGTGAGTTGAATGTTAAATAATATAAGCGTGAAATTAATTAGTTCATGAAACTTTAATTTTTCCGCTCCGAATTCCTTGAATATGATAACTTCTTTGCATTCAAATTTGTAAGGTTACATAATAGCGTATATATATGTTTACACAGGGGGGCCATCTTTTAGATGATGAGGTGGCAGCCATTTAGATGATCACCAAAAGATGCGAGTAAGGAATCGCTTCACACCGATTCATTTCCTATGTCAACTTGTCTGCGATATTACCAGTCACGGAGGTAATAGCGGAAATATAGGAATAGTTTACGAAGCTAAAAATCATACGAAGGCTTTGAAGGCTTCAATACAAGGAGAGATAGAACTGGGGTGGTGCAAGGGAATCCATAATTTTAACAGTTATCATTAGCGCATGTTTCACACTAACTGACCCGCTTTAGAGGGAGAACTACCATCTTGTGTTCATTCCCAATAAGACGGTAAAACACACAGCTATAGTGCTTATTCCCACACACAAACTTAATTCACACATGCATGGGGACACACACACATACACCCAAACATTCTTTAATGCAACAGTAACGGGATGATGGTAAAATTTTCTTCTGCGTATACATGTACATATATGCTCCGTATGAGTCTATTTTTCTCCAGGCTTCGGATGAGACTCCGACCACGCGCCTACTGCTGAGTAATGTGGAGCACGTAATATTTCGATTATACGGGAAGGGATTCAAATTGAGATCGAGTCTTGTACAGAGATATCGTAGAGCGGTTCCTAACGTTTTTTCTGTCGCTCTATTCTTCCCGGAATTTTCTATGATATTCATCCATTTTCCCTCCCTCATGCAATATGCAGGAGGGGTATCAAGAAGCAAATGGCTTTGAAAATCTATAAATACTTGTAAAATCTTTCATATATTTCTCCCACTGGAATTCCATTATGACGGAGAAGAAATGAGCAAATATACATTTGTGCATTCCGCGAACTCAAAGACGTCATCATTATTTATTTTACATGTTTATCCTTTCGCATCAGGGCTCCAACGAATGGAATATGAGGGACTAGGACATGGGGTGCATATGTCAGTTGTTATATATATATAATATATATATATATATTATAAAATTATAACGTGAACGCCAACGCCCTAAGTTTCAAAAAATCAACAACAACTGGATGAACTTTAGCCGCAGGCTACATAAGTTACTACACACAGCACTATTCTTCGCTTACATTTTTGAATAAACTTTGACGTCCTGCGAAAGTAAGGAAGCCACACTTAATTCTTGAGCTATTTAATGCGAATAGCCGTGCACTGGCTTAGTAGATTGATCTGTGGAGCTAACTCAATGCTGATTTACTAAACGCAGTACCGCAAAGAGAGGATACTTTTTGATTGAATTCAACGCAAACTGGCCAAGTAGGGACTTGAGTTAAAAAGCCACAACAACTTTGAACAATTTTACCCATGCTGGTTGGATTGAGACGAAGGAGGAGGTTGAGCAGGAAATTTTAGGGATGAGCTTTGCAGTTCTCTAAAACTCACAGAGAATGTACAGGCACGAGCTGGGGGGTAAACGTGAAAGATATTTTCAAATTCTTTTCCAGCCACCAAACATGCTATGGACATTCCTATCAATTTCAATTTTCATGAGAATTGAATCAACTCATTCCTATATGTATGCTCCCGGTCTTTTTTGATTTTCATTACTTTCGGAGGAGAGAGAAGCATGAGGAGAAAAAAAATAGTTTGGACGCAAACAAATTCAACTGTTAAATCACTACAGAGCGGGAGCCAAGCGGCAGCAAGGGCATTTAATGCATACTTGGAATTCATAATTTAGCTTTGGAATAGTTCTCCTCGTAAAGTCAATTTAAAAGGGTTCCGGAAGAACTGGACGTTAAGGGTTTCGCTTGAAACAATCTATCCAGAAAATTGATGTTAGTACAGACGGATACATTATCAGTATATCCACAAAGGTCGCGAAAGATTGGGTATGCGTAGCTGAAAGAGTGACTGAGTGAGTGACTGTAAGCAGGGCGTTGGGTCGTGTAACATGCATAGATTTATTCCACAATGTACTTTTGCTGGATGAATCCGCCAAGTTGGATGGATCCAACTCTGCTCACAACTTGTGCTTGTGCAGTAGTATGCATATGCACGACTACCACAGCGTGTGCAACAGTTATAATCCCCTTTCACAATGCATAAGAGCTATACAGTCCTACTTGGAATGAAATCGAGGGAAAATTTGTTTGTAATTTATTACTGGATGAGAAGCCATAATTTATACGTTTTCTATTCTTTTCAATTGTAGCAGTCGTTTATGAGATTGCAAAAAATTCCCATTCTTGCCCGAGGTACTCACTCTCCTCCCTGGAAGCGCCGTTAAATTAAACATTCCTTTCTTCCCCTTTCTATGAATAGTTCCCAATTTGCATTTTCTTTCAGTGCACCCGACAGTGTGCTGGGTGTCAGCCCGCTGCTCTATATCCCTGGTACTAAATGTTCCGTCTCTGCTATTTTTTGGTTTGGGGAGTATTATACAGTAGTCCAAGTCTGGGGTACGTCAAGGACTCGCACACGAACGAGCGCTATGCTTTACATTGAACCAATGTCAGCCGTGAGGACACCGATTAAAATTATACACCGAAAATCGTAGATTTCAGACCAGGTTATCTCCACCAAATAACAAGAAGTCGTCGACGATTTTTGGTGTTTTGCATGCCAGGACAAAGTAAGGGCCTCATTCGACAGTGAGGCCATGGAGATGCGTACTTATAGCTGGACCAAAATCCAATCATTTTAATGATTGATCTGAGTGAGTCCTGTCTTTCACTGCGTGTCATTCGAATTTCATGTGATTCCTCTTGCTACTTTTCATTCCTAAATCCTTTGTTGCAGCAGTAGTACGTACTGTACTGTCCCACATGTTCATGACTAAACGACATTTTAAGTACTGGTGTCAGTGGACGCCTATAAGTTAAAACCCGCGTCAGGATTCACCTAAAAAATCTATATCTGTCTACTTGAAACATGCTCAAGTGTTAATAAAATTATTGTGCTTTCCCACACTATCGAACTATTACCACAGTAATTAACTCCTTAATTAGCTATTCAGGAATAATTTCGCCGTACTCTATGAACTCCGACAAAATTCATTCGGGAATTCCCAAGCCCCAGCTCATTTTAATTGAGTATTTACCTGTCAAAAACAAGTTACTCATTCCTAAGGATGTGGGAAAAACTGTAGCTAACTGTATCAAACTGCCGACTGCCGAGGTTACAAAATAACGTCGATAGTCATTAAAGAAGAGCAAAGAATCGGAAGTCCATTTATTAGTGTAGTGTCGTCCAAATATTGATTTATTGCTTTAAAAAATAGACCACTTAGGAATAGTA
Source organism: Pseudobourletiella spinata (assembly GCA_009870155.1). Classification (NCBI taxonomy): domain Eukaryota; kingdom Metazoa; phylum Arthropoda; class Collembola; order Symphypleona; family Bourletiellidae; genus Pseudobourletiella; species Pseudobourletiella spinata. The sequence goes on along the minus strand of WJFA01003913.1, from coordinate 4,923 downwards.
ACGATCATCAGGTTGTCAAAAGGTCGTTAGGCACAGAAAAACTTGACTAATTCATTCATAATTTGATTATGCCGACGAAAGATAATCACGTAATGGCAAATGAACACATAATAACCATTACACTCAACTCTGATGAGAAAATAAGGACGCCGTATTACTTCTAGTAAGAAAGAGCCAGTTTAGAAGACGCCGGTCCTTATTACTTAAAAACAGATATTGAAAGTGACAAGTATGAAAAATAACCGGAGAAACACACTTACCGTGTCAGTCCTTTTTAAGAAATCTGCTCAGATAAACAAGGAAAGGCAATTATTGGTGAATACACACAATTTCCACTCATACGGCACTTGTAGATTTGTACTCTCCAGTTTCATCCTCTGAACTTCTCCCAATTTCTACGAACACTTTACATGTAAGAAATCTCGTGTTTCTTTTAAATTTTCCCGCAATTGGGCGTCAGCATAGATATCGTGCTTTCAGCCGCCGATTTCATCTCAATACATTCGCCACTGCAAGGGCCTAGCCCGCTCGGCACGAACCTTGTACATGACTTCCAATCCAATGTAACAGCTTGGGCAATCGGGCATGGAGGGAAGCAAGACAGCAAGAGTGACACAGAATAGGAATGAGATTTAAAATTTGGAATGCATGGAGTACAGATTGTACTTTGAAATTAAATTTACAGTGACTGGATTCCTCGTTGTTTCATACATTTCGTACCAAATGTGTCACTACGACGTTCTTGTGGACAGCGATTGGTATGGTACTGAGTTTCTTTGAAGTTCAAGGCAAGTCCTCTGCCTCTGCCCTTCCTCGTTACATAAATAGAGATTTCAAAACGACGATCACATCAGTCAGTCAGTTTAGATTCTTTGGAAAGAGATTTCGATCAGGTGCAGGCAATATAAGAACGATTTACGATTGATAGTGCATGATACTATATTTTGTGTAAATGTGCACACGGTTGTCACTCAGACGTGTGCTCGGCTGGCCCGTTGGGGTCCTTGCAAATCTCGATGGCTGTATTAAACGCATAAAACATGCATAAATTGTCTATTTTCTTATATTTACAGAGTTAAGCCATAATATCGGGAGATGTATGCATATGCATATTACTGCAATGATTTGCGGTAGTCAGTAAGAGAAACATAACACATAACATAAATAACTTTATTAAAGAAATAGTGGAGACGAGCTCGTGCATACGGTACAAATAGCTTTGCAGGAAAATAAGAAAATATTCCACAATCTTCGTTTCAGTGAATAAGTAGTGAAGCAATAAGAAAAATAAAATGATGAGAAACTAGACAGACAGAGACCGAAGTCAAGAAATCTAGCCCTATACTAGAACAAGGTTTTTTGACTGCATAACTTCATTCGGCAGCCACAAATTTACACCCCAACATGACACGAGTGGAGATAATATTTTCGGGATAAGCGAAAACTTGAACCCGAAGAGCCAGCTGAACATCGTTGCCACGGCAAGTTATTATTTCCTGGCACCTTGAATTCCTGGTAGAGTAGAAATAATAATCCCGTAAAGCATTTTCCAATCCCTCTTTTTAAAAGAAGAATTTTCTAGATTATTCTATTCTACACATTCTTTATAGACCGCAACGGGATCAATAATTATATTTGCATGCAGGAAGTAAATACTTTCCATACGAAATTGAAATGGCAATATGCTCAAGGTTGTTCAAGGATACAGGATACAGTGGACGACTATAGCTAACATGTAATGTGAATCTTACCTCAAAAGCATCTGGAAAATTTGATGAGCATTTCCGCAGTTTCCACACCATGGGTATCCTTTGAATTCATACCCGGCTGCGAAAGCATTAAAGAATAAAGATGCTGATCAAGGTTGTACATAAAAGTCACCTTCGCCTTGGAATTATCATGTATCTATGACATGACTTTCGCTGCCTATTTCTTAAAGTTAACAACCTCCCGGTTTGCGCCTGCGCCACTGTTGAAAATCAACCCCGGAGAAAAGTCCGCCTCAATCTGTTGCATACACATCCCAGCCAAGAGACAACATCAGGGAAAATCACAGCAAAAATTCAGTTATTACCGTGAAGGTGATATACTCGGAGTAACTAAAAAATATAGCTGAGATATTTTCCATGATTCCAGTGGAAAATAATTCAGGCTTGGGTTGGCTAATTCTAGGAAGTCTTGTTTAAAATACACAAACTGAAACCTAAAGATTTTACGGAGATATTACGAGCTTAAAATCTCAAACTGACAAATTACAATATTTTGTTAGACTATATTAGCCAATCCTACAGTCACTGGCTGACTACTTACGATTTATAATTTTTTCCCGTGCCGCACAACAACACTTCCACAAGCGAATCGGGTGTTCCATTCCAAGATAAACAATGATTTTATTAGAGATCCAAATTTCGAGTCCAGTCATTCGAACTAAGTGTACTCACATATCATTGTGCCTTGTCCATATTCCCATGTCACCTGAAGAATTGAGGCTTTTGGAACTGAAGAACCATTACAATAAAAAACAAATACGAGGTGAACTTGCACGGACTCACCCAAGCAGTACTGGTGAGATCTTGAACAAAACAAAACCATCTGACACATATGATGTAGTACACTACTATTCTATACCACAATTAATAGTTAAACTAATCTCTACTTTAACGTGATCCGTCCTCCTTAATATTCCTTGATTCGTAAAAATTTCGTCGGAAATCCCTTTTTTGTCCACCTGAACTTACGTAGTTATATTTAGGCATTTTCACACCTGCGGAACCCGGGAAAATACAGCTTATCTGAACCAGCATTCTGACATTTTGAACGCTTTGTACTGCATTTACATCGCTAAACTATCCATTATAATTTATGAAGTAAATCACCTACGAAGTGAATTGAACTTGCAGGACACCTGGTGAGTCTTACCACCACGAAATAAGTTTGAAGATCGTGGAAATGAAGGTCAATATGCATCACATCGTTAAGCCAATCCTGGATCGATCCCGATCCGGAACCGCATCCTGAAGCATATGCGAATGGATACCACACAACAAGTCTTTAATTACCAACTGTTATCTTCTGATAAACTTCATTGCAAGTCGGCGTTAACTACGAATCAAATTAAGTGTGCAGGCTGGTCGCTTTAACTGAAATGAAATGGGAAATACTTTTGAAATTATGTAGCCTACGAAATTTCAAAAAGCCAATAGATGGGATATGTCTCCTTCAACAAATCAAACTTCAAAACTCATTACACTACACTTGGAGCGCTTTAGAGTGCAAGACTTTCACTGCGAGTTTTTGACTTGTTTGTTTACATCCTTTGCACAAGGTTCGCTTGTTTTTGCTGAGTTCGTTTAACGCATGAAAGTTAACAGCGTAACAAACGACAGGCGTATCTACAAATTCGAGTCTGTAGACTCGATTGAAAAGCGAAACAAATTCTTCTCTGCGTAAATTAACGTGAGAATTGAAGCCGAGCCGAAATGTCGTTTTTGTATTAGGGTGGCAAATTTTATCGATTCGGAGTTTTAGAAAAGCCAAATTGAAAAAGCTCATAGCCATTTGGATACAAGGGCTGCTAAAAATGACCTTGAGATACGAACAGAGACCAAGTAATGTGAGTAGAAATTTGCATTTCAAAAATATCTAACTGGAACTGATTACATATACGTCAACTGCTAATAAGATTCAGCTTAGTTTTAAATAGTAGACACATTCTTCGGTATCGCTGATGCCCTGACCAGATATGCGGAATCGTAAACGAGCACATTTTCAGCCGTCCATTAAAATTGGAGTAGCAGGACATGAGACCGAAGGAAGGTAGAATTATAAAATGGCTTGCTGGCTGAGAGCTACATCCGGTACCTACTGTGAAACCTATTAAAAATAGCATGCAGAAAGGGTTAGATTCAGATGATACTTGTATAACGAAATTCAGGAAACTTGTCTTGTTTGCTAATAAACTAAGCTGAATCTCAGAACATACCAAAACACTGGTCTGACTCCACTTTTTGTAAACCTGAACCCGTCCGTTACTACCCTGAATTCTCCTGCTCCCTGCGCTATTATTTTCGATAGGCATTATTTTGAGCAGTGTACTCCTGAAACCAGAATCTTCAAATGGTGCTAAAGGACCTTCATACGGCATAGGTTCTCATTCAACTCACAGAGGTCTATAATGTAAAGTCAAGTTTCGTTGGCAAAGCAGCTCTAATTGCATTCCGTAATGGCTTGTTCTGACATGACTATAAGGTCTAAGCTTTCTTCCTCCAGCTTGTCATTGTCATTCTTATGATGCTTGATGACACATAACTGTGTTGCTAACTCTATAGCTTTTGCGGGAAAGCAGCAATAAAGGTTGTTATTGTTAACAAGTGAGATGCAGAAAGCTTCACCAGTCAGGAAAAGCACTCTCCCCGCTAGAACGTTTAGGATTCCTGCATGCCCAATCCCACGGCGTCTCAACTAAGCACCATCAGGCTATCAAGGCCTCGGAGGGGTCGGAGCGTGGTATGCCCTATGCCATATTACTCTGAGCAACTCAAACATACATACCATCAGGCTAAAGTTTTGACATAAATTACGTACTTGTTAAAATATTCTTCTGCACCGACGTATTTTGCCATCCATGAGGGTGGAAAGTATATGTATGGGTGTATGCGTGGAATCAATACTTTGTTAACTCCGTCATTCAAAAAGTCTCAATTTTCAGATTATTAAGCTTCTTAGCTAACAAGGGGACTTTTTTTACATGTTAACAAAGCACAAATCAATAGTCATTCGCGTTCGAGACGTCCTCCAAAAAGATTAAAAATGGCCAATTCCTAGGTGCGGAAATTCAGATTTGTTATGAGTCATGTCAGAGTTGTGGGCCCTCAAAGTTTTAGTCACTGGGTACCTAAGTGGGGGTACGTCTTCACTTAAAAA
>WJFA01003912.1:0-11714 GCA_009870155.1 Pseudobourletiella spinata | reverse complement strand
TCAAATTTGGAAGTTGGGGGGGGGCATTAAATTTAAAGCAAAACAACACGAAGGAATGCTAACTGAAAATTCCCATGTTAAATCCCATAAGGAAATGGCCGTTTTCAATTTCGAGTGACGTTTGAAAAAAAACCGCGGAAATCCCACCCCAAGTGTTGCACATGTATTATCCTCTTGGCTGGTTACAAAAACCTGAGTTTTAAAATTTCTGAAAATTTCACGGCGTTCTGAGACGGCTAAAATTGTGGTGACAGATTTTGGCACTATCAGGCACGGCACAATGTGTGCTAATGAGAACTCACTCGAAATTCGAAGATGGAAAATCCTTATGGGATTTAACACGGGATTTTCCAGTTTCCGCACGTAACCCCCTCTTTGCAACTATTGACCTCAAACTTTGTCATCCTCCAGAAGGGTCAAATCTGAGTTTCCGCACCTGCTGCTTTGCCAAAGGTAATCTTTATGGACAAGTTGTGTGCTTCATATGGTGTCGTGGGTGTGCGCCGTTGACATGTGACAGTGACCCTTGTAAGTTCCTATCCAAGCTCCGCCTTAAATTCCCTTCATTTTCATCTCATCAATCCTGCCTACGGACCTCAAATTTATTGAGAGGAGTCAATTGTGTGGAACCTTTCCGTCTACCTCTGCTGAGGGTTTAGCTCCACCCTTGAGAAACCACTGTCACCCGCCCATTTGTCTAGCCTTCTAACACTCCCCCCAGTTCACCTCCTCCTCCACCTCCTCCTTAGAATCCTATGGAATAATTCCCAATTTTTGGAACGGGTTCAAGCCCCCCGTCCTGGTCACGAGGACGGTTGAGTGGATGATGGGGAAATTCTCGGGAGCCTCCTGGAATCATTTCTCTTGTTGGGAAGAGCGGATGAGATTCTTCTCCGGGAGAGCTCCTCCGACACCTCCATCCCTACCGCCGCTCCTCCTCTTACAGATGAATTAATTGGGAAATTTTCCGCCCTTCTTCCCCCCCCCCTCCGTCCATCTTCTACATCTCCTTCTCTAAATAATGTGGAACTATACAACTCTCTTGGGCTCCTTTCAGCCGTTAAAAGTGAGCAGTTCTGGGACGGAATAGGATGAAACGAAATAGGATTTCCTCACAAGATTTAAATGGAAGACTAACAAGAAGGAGATGGTGAAATGCTCTCTGAAATTGAAGGAGACTCTGTGGTTATCCCCACCACCACCACCAACACCGGCGTTACCACATTTAAGGAGTCACAACTGCGGCTCAGACTTTTTCAGAGGCAACAGTCAAGTCTGCTAAGTATCATTTGCGCCGTGTACTTGGGTACACACTACTGACTTACGAAGAAAGGTCAATGAGGCTCCTCCGAGTTCGGGCTAACCTCCCACATTGTCCACCAGTTGCCGCTCCAGGGCGTTCATTTAATCCTTTTTTCCTTGTTTACTACCCCTCCCATCCGACTCATTTAACGGGTTCAGTTGATGTATTTGAGTGGGTGAGGTTGTCTGAGGGGCAGGAGAGGGAGTGGAGTTGCCATTAAAATTACTTGTACATCATCCTCACACACTGTTGCGTGTGTGGATACTCCCGTGCGCTTTTACGACCCGAACTACCCGCGCCGTTACCACTGAACAAGTTCTATACGCATTTCTCTCACGATTCCAACTGGTGCTGCTGCTGCTGCTGTTGCTATTGCTTCTGCGGCTGTTGCTGCTGCCTCTCCCACAGCAACTATACTTCTATACGTTCTCAGCATCAATCGATCCCCGCCATTTTCCAAACCTTCCCTCTTCCTCCGGTCTCTCTTGCTCTCCCACTGTCTCTATCTATCTGTCTGTTTCTCTGGCGAGTTGAATGGGAGTTGAGTTGTTGGACTTGTGCGGGGAAGTGGCGAGCCCGTGCCTATTATACGAACCTTCCCTCACTCTCCTATGTACGCGCTGGTACATGCTGCACAACTGATTTGAGGATCATGGGATGATGAAATTAGTTAGTGAAACGAGAGGCGGCTTGTCCCCTGAGCCGGCCCGTCCCATCCCCTGTCACAGGATCTCTGTTCCGGAGTAATTAGAAGCGGCAGGAGTTCTAACCCTCCCGCCTCAGCCTCTCATGTTGAATGAGCAGTGCGTACATTTATATATACGTTTAGTGTGAGTGAGGCGGGGGAAGTGCGGCTGTAGCTCCGTGAGGGAAGCTGACAGACTTCTTAATAATATTTTTTCCATCAAGTTTTCCCCTCGTTCCTCCTCCGGTGTGATTTGTGAATAGCGGTGGGCGGGTCTGTAAATCCACTCTTATTACCACTGTTCCCCACTAAATCTGGCTGGCTGGCTAAAAATTGGATGGCGGGAAGGCTTAATAATGGAAATTAAGGGAGTTGAAAAATGGCTGTCAAGGGCGACAATAAATTTAGATGCTGGTGGGTGTGAAATTGTACGGTGAAGGGGAGGAGGAGGAGGAGGAGGAGACTTAGTGGAAGGTGAACATGCTAATGTAGACGGGATAGCTGGTGGGCAGTGGGAACGTGTATGGAGACATTACCAAGGGGGGATGCGTGTGACGAAGGTGCATTATTGGAGCACCCTTTACAACAGGGACGGTCCGGGTGCGGACCACAGTGCGGAACCAGCGCACCCAACAGTTGTCCCACGAGCTCAGGCGGGGACATGTTAGTAGGAATTATACGTACGCAGTTAACCATGAAATTACACTGTGGAGGACATTTCCAGGGGATTCCGTGCTCAAACTTATTATGAGCATGTACGCACGTGGACACGCACTCAGTCAACCATGTGGAGACACCTACAAATAACGCACACACACACACACACACTAGGACGTACACTTGAACACGGTGATGGGAAGAACCCGAAGCACGGATGTAAACCTTCTCGTTCAAGGTAGGAGCGTGAAGGGTGGACTGGGGAAAGGAATTGATGCAGGTCTGTGGGACGGCGGAAACGGACAGGTAGATTTATTTTCCAAACTGCTGTGTGAGAGAAGTGGGAGAAAGTTGGGGAAACAAAGTCATGATGAGGGAGCCCAAGTGCCTTTCAAGTTATATTACATTACCCCTTAATACAGTTAGCCTCTTACACGCTATTATTATTATTACGCTCGCTCGCACACAGGGCCGGACATGGCCAATGCAAGCCCTCCCACTCAACCAATACAGTGGCTCATACGTAATCTAACCTCGAGCTCCGCTGTGAGAACCGCTCACAATTCTCATCACACTCACACACACACACTCGCACGTACGTAGGCAAGTAAAGCAAACACGAATTTCTAAACACACACATCTGTAATCGCACATATACCTTCAAACACGGGCCATTACATGCATACAGATCGACACCCACTGAGCCGCAAGGGAAAATGAACGTGGAGCGGAGAAGATTTTCACTCAATTAAAGATTAATGGGGACGTGACGGTGGTAAAAAGAGAATTTCTCCAGGATTTAGTGGGGGAGGCAGGGCCCACCCTGGGTGGGAAGGTCGATAAAGGAGCCCCACCCCGACCAACGATGCCACATTCCAACTGTTTGCACACCAGAGGACGACCGGTGGAGGGATGTTGCTAGGACCACTTTCCTCACCATTGCCACACATGACCAACCCGCTGCCACCGCTAGCACCACATCCCATACCACTCACTCACTCATGGGAAATCCTGCAGCCGTAAATCCCTTTCTCGTGGGGATTAAAATTGGTCTCAAAAGTTGAGTCCGTGACCGATTGCAGTCGGTCTTGGCATTCGAAGACCGATGTCGGTAGCGGTTACCAGTGGACAGATCAAAGACCGAGACCGAAATATTTTTCATATTGTAATTTATTCATTAATTTATTTATTCATTTATATAATTTTTCAGCCCAAAATCCGTTTCGATCTCGGTCTCGGACTCGGGTCGGTCTAAATAGAAAAGAACCAAGAGACCAAGCAACTTGAACCTCTGCCCGCTCTCGTCATTCAGACTTGAGTAAGAGGATTCACGACCGGCACAACTCCCTTTAGTGGACATTGATTGAGATGAGCTGAGCTAATATACTCTTGAGCATCTGTGCCGACCGAGCCTCAAAAGCTTGTGGAATCCCACATGGAAATGTGCAAACTAATCTCCAACCCAATGTCCATTGCAATCACGGTTACAAACAATAGCGAATCAAAGCTTTTATACTGATGCATAATAATAGTAATTGCTAGAAAATCTATGAGGGTCTATTGCATAAAAATCTCACCCCTGAAAAACTTTTTGTACATAGCCGAGACTTTTTTGATGGAGGAACTTGGTCCAGACGAAGGCGAGCTCCTTGTGGCCCAGATCCACCTCCGCGATCCACCGGACGTTACTGTCCCGCTGGACGCGGCTTGGGGAGTCGCTGAGGACGTAGGGGGCCTCCTCATCACCACCATCATTACCGTCCCTCATGAGCCAACAGGAGTGGACTCGACTCTCAGCGATGAATATCAATTGACAGACGCCCTTCGTCAGTTGTCCCAAGGGGTCACTAGTGGTAGAAGTCGTAGACGTAATCGAAGTATTGCCGAGGGATTTATTCACAAGGGCGAGTTGCCAGGAGGTGAGGACGATACCGGGGAAAGTTTGGAACTCCATCTCGGGAGATGGTTCAACACGGTCCAGCTCCTCCTGTCCCCACTTCCTCGTCGCCGCCCCCAACCCCATCATGAAACAATTGGTGAGCCAGAACCCCCACAAGGGTGTCCACCACCACTGTCCACCACCCCACCATCTCATTCTTCCGAACCGCATGATCATCATGTCTCACGTATTCACACCCACCAGCAGCAGCCCCACATACTGCCCGGCAAAATCCCGATACACAGGCGGAGTTGCACAACACAGAATATTCTCATAGGGTCCGTCCGCAAGCACACGCTGCTCTACCACTGGAGCCCGCAGCGTAGTTGATTAACCTCGTCACATTGAGTTTCCATATCAAGTCGTTGGCCCGTTCATACGCCGTACGGTAGTTGTAGTAGTTGCTGCAGAAGTAGTCGTAGGAGCCTTGGCGGGTAGAGCAATAGATGCAGGAGTAGCACTTTTTTGAGAATCCCTCCTTACCATTGTTGTGGTGGGACGAGGGGTGATGAGAACCCGCGGGACAGCTCTGTCCCCACCGTCCGCCAACGCAGTTTCTCTTCCTTTTAATCTCTCGAAGTAGAAAATTATTCCGTGACCACTGCTTACGCTCGTCCCCACTTCCCAAGTTTGCAACTATTGCCACCATTGCTTCGAGGTCCACCCGCCCGGAACCCCACTCGGAACTTCCGTGCGGAATGGAGTATAGGGAAGTGCAGGGCGACGACTACCACCAGCCTGGCTGCGACGGAGCAATGTGAACATGAGCGGGGAGGACATGTAGTCACGTACGTGGCGATAGGAATACAATATAGGACTAAAATTCTTCGGAGTAGCGTGCACAACCTGATCCCAGCTCCAGCCACTCCTGGGCAAACACAAACACACCGTTCACAAGGGATGCCCGTGTTTCTTGTTCTCACTCTTACTCCCGCGACTGGGAGACCTTCCGCCACAAGCTCACACGGGCCTTTGCAACCAGTTTCTCCGTGATGGAAATCAAGGGCGCTCAGATGCTCATGCAGAAAAGAAAATTCCTCTCAAGTCGTTCCCAGATCCTTTTTTGAGCTATCCAGGAAGAGCTTATTGATAAGATCGGTTCCGTAACCAAGTTCCACCATTCCCACCAGATACCCTTTCGTCTTATATCAAAGTAGGGACCCTGACTCCCGGTGAGAGTTGGGCAGGACTGGGCGAAGGTCGGGGTACGTTCGGGATAAAAACATGCCGAGTATTCCCACCGCTCTCACCTCCACAGCCACGGTTTGTTCAGGGGGCGGTCCCAGCACAGTAGTATACTAGCGGCAGCAGGAGCCGCAACGAATGAGTCTAACTGGGATTGAAGTACACAAAGGGATTCAGAGATCCGACAGGAAGTGACAGTCGACAAGCTCACTCTGTCCCACTCTCTCTTTCTCGCTCAGCCAGTCCGTCAGCCTGACGAATGTGGAATCTGAGAGGGGGGCAGAATTAAGGGGTTGATTGACGTGGGATCCACCACCACCTCGTCCTCTGCTCCACTCCTCGAGCACTGAACCACTGTCCCTTCCCTTGTTGTGGGAAATGTCCAACTTTTGACGACTGAGTTGAGTTGGAGCCGACTGAGTGGAGTAGTAGGAGCAGTAGCAATAGTAGTAGGAAGGCGCGGGAAGTCCGTGGTAGTAGTGAATCCTCCGACTCCGCAGAGGAGCGATCCGGGCACTATAGTGGTACGGCGTATCGCCCTCACGGTAGTAACAGTAGCAGCAGCAGCAGTACAAGTGGTAGTAGTAGTAGCAGTAGTAGTAGTAGATGTCGGAGTAGCAACAGGACCACGAACATGGGCTCAACACGAGCCGCAGCAGAGAGTCCAGGATGAGTAGAGGAAGAGCGGGATAGCATGGTGGAGGGCATACGACTCGTATGTGAGTATATGGCCCAGCAGAACGTTCATTCCGAACATAATGTAAATACATATATTGATCATGAGTGAGTGAGTGGTGCGGAGAGTGAGGGAGTGAGCGTGCGAGGCAGAGAGGGAGAGAGAGAGAGCCAGGGTGTGGATGTGGAAACTCTTGGAGCGGGATTTGGCATGGCGGAGTGTATACATAACGATTTGAAGTGAACATGGACCGGGTTTGATGCAGATCTGGCTGAATTCCTTCCAGCAGCGGCAGCAGCAGCAGTGAGGGGAGTATATGGTCGTGCTGTTGGCTGCGCCGGCTCCACCCCTCGGTGAGCTCCATTCAAAGTCGGCGGACGAAGGCAGCCGTTTCGGAGCTCTGCTTCCAGCTTCACACAGACACGCACGTATACGAACACGTATTCCCATCTGTGTGTACATATGCATACATGTATACTTGCTGTGTTTGTCTGTATGTATGCATACAAACACAGCCGCATATGGAGAGAGACCTGGCCGCCCGTTCCTCAGGCTTCCTCCTCGCATCCCTTTTCCACAATATATTCTTCTTCTTCTTCGTCTTCTTCATCTTCTTCCTCACTGTAGTGAGAGGGAGTCGCTCTTCAGAAGAGCCGAAACCCTCTGCTATGTCCCCCCCCACCCTTTCCCACACATTTCTCTTCCCATTGCTCAATAGGTTCCCGTCTGGCCTGCGGAGCGGAGAGACAGACGTTTTCCACGAGCAACTCGGCTCCCCCGCCTCGTCCCTTCTTCATGCTCGTCATCTCCGACTCGCTCTTCCTCTCCTCGTACGCTGCTCGTTCACCGCCGCCGGCTAGCTTTGATTTGTGTACGGAGGAGCGGAGAGGAGCCTGTGTGGGAGCGGGTGAAATTGTCATTATCATGACTATACCGTGCAGCTCCCTCCTATAAAGATCCAGCCAACTCTCTCCTCTCACTCACCATATCTCCACTATTCTCCGGACTCAAGTGGGGCGACAAGAAGAAGCAGAAGAAGAAGAAGAGAAAATTTATTATTTGAATCCCCCTCCTCCTCTCCCCCTCTCTGTCAATGGCAGAACATATTGCCAGGGATTCCGCGCCATTCTACCAACAACGGACGGACAGAGGTAGAGAGGCCATATTGCATTCACAGTAGCGACCGTTGACGGGAGGGTCAGTGGAATACCTCCAGTTGATCTGGATGGATGTCCATCAAATTGCTGATGAAAAGCGGCAAGTTTGAAGTGCATATTTGAAATATTGCGATATTGTGTAATAATCGAGATGATAATCATATGAGCGACCTTCCTCTGTGCCTATAGTGTTCATGCATGCTTGCGGGGTAGCTTTGAGTTCAGCTAACAAACTTTGCATTATTCCCCTCTCGTGGACGCACGCAAAGGCTGGGGAAAACATTTGAAAATTATGGGAATTCAATTCGTTGGCTAAATTAAATTCTTAATCCCTCCGCCCGTCTACTTACCCCACTGCAAACCCATTAACCATCTAAAATCCCGTTCCCAACAAAAATTTCAGACGCGACCCTAAGCCTGATCTCTACAGATCACCTTATTCTGAATCCACTATTCTCAACTAATTCTTCATAAGGTGGGCGGGGGAGGGGATAGAAATCCATGGGAATCCATCACCATTCTCATGCAAAGAGCATTATGAGACCAATAAGACGAATCCATGTGGAACGGCACTGGCACTGAACCTCTGCAAGGCACTCCTCCACACGAGCTCATTCTGAACCGTCTACTTCCGCCTCAGGATCCAGAGTGACGACAGGGGAAATTACGATGAGCAGACGACTGTGACGGATGATGATGATGATGATGATGATAATGATGATGATGTGATACAGGTTGAAGATGGAATGACGGTCGGGGGTTGACACGGGAGATGAACGGTGGATCGGACGGCTCAAGTTGAGGAGTGAAGAATGATGAAGCTTTTGCATGTCTGTGTGTGTGTGTGTGTCTGCGTGTGTGTGTGTCTGCGTGTGTGTGTGTGTGCATGCGTGCGTGTTTTTCACCCCTGGAAAATGGTAAATCGTGTGTGGTGGGAACCTGATACGGAAACATTAAGAGTTAGTGGCTGGATGCACGACAGGTTGTAATAGTAATAGTGGCAGTAGTCATTCCACGTCTCCCATTCTGCAAAGCGGCCAGGAGAAAGGATTACAATCGATCAAAAATCCCATCAAAGACCAGAAGAAAGCTTTTAACCTCCGAAATGGATATTAAATGGAGTTAGCTTCTCTGTACATCTATAATTTTTTTTTAAAAAAATCTTGCCAATAAGAAACCACTCCATGCACCCCTCGCGGCTATTCATAGAATAGAAACCGGCAAGACGTGTATCGTAGTCAAAGTATATTGTGGCGGCTACCGAGTTCATTCCAGCTCATATAATGTGAACTAGTCCTGACTGAGTCGGAGAGGGGTATTTGCCAGCATGTGTGTGTGTGCATGTGTGTATGTACATCAAGATTCCTTTGGTGTGGGCTCCAGGATGGACTGGTCACGCCGCGGCGGCGGTGCCCGCCTCCATGCAGGGCAAACCTTATATATTTTCCTCCCTCCACACTCCTACTTCCCGCTCACTCCCCTTCGAATGAACGACGGCGACGATTCCCTTTCTCCTTCACGTCGATTAAGTACACAGAGTGAGCCCATCGTTGACACACACACACACACCCACACGCAAAAACACACACACACACACATGCAAAACACACTTACACACATACACACACACACATGCCGTGCGGAGGCTCAATATCCCAAAATGCATTAGAAGGCCCCACTGTTGCAGCCCTATCGGGCATTACTACTGTCTTATGGCCCACGGGTTAGCTCGCCTCACACAGGCTGCTCCCCCAGTTAGGCCGGGCAGATAGGGAATTAATAGAGGAACGTCCCCCCGCGTCCCATTACCCGCCACGTACATAGTGGGAGTAGCAGTAATAGTAGTAATACCAATAGCAAATGTAGGCGAGGGTACCACTAGTAGGATTCCCCTCTCTGGGCTCCACATATACATAGAGGAATGACGAGAGGGATCGGACTGACGGGAGATGGACGTTCCCGGGCGGTGCTTCCCTCCGGAAAATCCTTTCCCCACACCTCCAACTAGTAAGAGTTGACGTGAGGCTCCGGTCCGGTGTCAAAGAAGAAGCTGCTGCTGCTGCTGCGGACCGACTCCCCGTAGGATAATAGCCCGTGGAGGAGTGTGAGCTGTGAGTGCGGACGTGTGTGTGTGTGCGGGGTAGTGACAGTGGGAATTGTGAGTTATTACGCAGAGGCGCTCCCAATCCGCCTCTTCTGAACAGTGGTGGACAGTGCGGTGGAATATGGTGGTAGTTGGATGCTACCGGGTATCCTGGATGATTCGAACGTACTCACGGCCGGACCAACTCACTCCGAGTTCCACGGGAACAGTAGGTCGGGCGGCCCACAGTGAGCGTTGTGGGGAGCTGTGAGTGTGATCCACTGGTTGTTGGTGTGTGTGTGTGTGTGTGCGGGTGGGTGTGTGTATTTACGTGGATTTCTAAAAATACCGGAATGCGGCCAGAGCGTCAAGTAGAATAGCCCAAGTGACTTATACGGCAGTGGTGTGGTGGCTGCAGTAGTTGTGGCGGGGCGCAACAACTTGTCTCCCCCCGATGCCCACACATAGTGGCCGTGTAAGGAACGGCGCCAGTCAAATGTTTCTGGCCGGCAGTACTACGGAACGAGGACTTGGCCGAGACCGGCAGTGAGATTAAAGGAGCCAGACGGGTGGGGGCTGTAGATTCTCTGCGAAGATGTGAAGGAAGAGGAGGAAGAGGAGAAGGAGGAGGAGGAGGAGGAGGGGATTGTGGCAATAAGACTGTCTTTTTTGACTATAGAATGTGAGGAAATCACCATCACAAATATTGCTCTCCGCTCCTCTCTCGGCTCACTGTACGCACCCACATACATTTATATATATGAACCTCGACCGCTCCCGTCCACCCAATTGACTTGCACAATTTGTTTATGAATCTTGAGAGGAGCTCGGAGTGGATAAAAGATGCCAGGGGGAAGGGGAGGGAGACCCCGGAATCCTCATGCTTCCTCCTCCCGGAGCAAACGGGGGAAATGTGCCGTGCCCAAGGCCACGTTCAGCACGTCCATGGATGAGGGGGGAATGCACTACCGCTCCGGCCACTATCGGAAGGCCCTCCTCTGCTTCGACCGGGTAAGTTCCACACCAGCAATTATTTCCACTCTCTTTTCCCCCGCACCCAAAACAACATCCGCCGCTGACACATCCCTCAGTCAATACACAGTATTGCTCCTCCACTCCGCTCACTCGTGGTCGGCCTGTTGTTCGCGCGGTGGAATAGTTGTGGTGGTGCGGGCGCGGGAGCATTATTCGGAGATCTATATGGAGGGGGGACTGAATGGGGTAAAAATCTCCAATGGAAATGAATGCAGTGTCCATCCGCATTCTATCCACTCCCTTCTTCCCATGGATCCCGGAGGCGCGGAGGCTGTCCGTCCATCTAAATTTATGGGCCAATTACAAGGCGGGGGAATGAACTGCGGGGGAGCGGGTGGTGGTGGCTACGGTGGAATCCATCCAGTTCATAATAATAATAGGATTTACTGTGGAGTATTGTAATACTGCTGGAGCCGGAGGGCAGGCCGAAGTTGCGACTGTCCATGCTCACTGCACTGGCTTCAATTCTCATCCCATTTTCTCCTGTGTGGGGGGAGCCTTAGAAAAAAATTACTAATTACAATTTATTCCTTATCCCGACTCCTTGTCCCATCTTTCCCCGCCTTTCCCGTCATATTATTTCCCTGCTCCAACGAATCGACGAATCAGGAGGTGCATAACAAGCGGCGGTAATGATGATAATGATTGTGATGATATGATGGCGGCGGCGGGGTGGGAAGTACAAAAAGAATCACCTCCGGAGCAGAGGGATATTGCTGTTATATTTTCTTTTCTGTTTCGGAGATGGTAGGAAAATTATGATGATGATGATGATGATGATGATGATGAGGTACTTTACCGCACTGCAAGGGCCTCCCCGTAGGTCTCCTTCAAAAATGTAGACATTACAGCCCATCAAATTTGTACATGGAATGAATGACTTTCTCCACACTAATATGCGTGGGTATTATTCCCACTATAATAATATAGTAGTGAGCATAATTGTACACGGCTTGGTAGCCTTCGTTTGAATGGAATGAATTTGAGTCTTATA
>WJFA01003911.1:0-11720 GCA_009870155.1 Pseudobourletiella spinata | reverse complement strand
AATCTCCATTTAATACATCAGTTTAAACTTTATGAGTATCTGCTTCTTCCAACCACTTTTGACTAATTACCCCTCATTAATTTCTATGTCGTATGGAGTTGTCGCTGAAATTAAACCTCCAAATTGTAGAAAAAGTGTATCCACAGAGTCAAGGATTAGCGACACTTTAAAGCAGGTTATAACAAGCTGACAAAATCTCCCGAAAAGTCGTGCAAGTATTGTTACAAGTCCTAAAATTGTTCAACCTTACATGCAATGTACCATATGCATATGTGTAAACTACATATCCCTGAATCGGATTGAATAATGATTGCGATGAAAACGAAATATGTGTAGGCAGGTTGATCGGGTCCAAACAACAGAACCTTTTTTCAGTGAATGAGACTCGAAGGAGACCTTTTCCCATTATTTGCTGAGGGGCCTAAACACTCTGTGTGTGAGAGAGATTGATGAATAGTGATACAGAGGTGTTTGGCTGGAAAGGGATCGGAAAGGTTCGATAATCAGGTGCCTCATTGAGGCAGGAAGAAAGTGCAGTGTGTATTTATTATCCCTGTGGCAAACCATGATTACTAATACCATCTTCTGCCTCCCTGTGACAGGTATCATCGACCTTCGCATTCATGTTGACTCCCGCAGTAGTGAGAACGGGGCGACAACAGGTGAATGTTCAAAACTGCACCTTATAGTACTGACTGAGGCTCTGGATGATAATAGGTTGTGATTGACACTGCACCTATAGCTAAACTAAAGGTTGGACCTGACTCTTGACTTGATTACCCTGCCTTTGTGAGCATGCTACCCAAGATGGGACGCTGAAAGGGTCGATCACCACCGCCGCCGAAGAACCGTCATATTGTGTGACCACAAGTTGGCTGGAAAACTTTGACTCGCGCCCCCTATTAGCTTTGACGCACATACAAGCATACACATATTTTCCAAATGAGAATCGTAAACTTTGAGGGAGTTGAGCCCTTTTACAGTCCATAATCACTCGGCGCACCACTGCCAACTGGCTCATAAATTCCAACGGTGGGAGAGCAGTTGAATGTAAACGTTTTATTGCAGGTCCACGTCTCACGTCTGCACTTCAATGCGTAAAAGCTATATATGTAATCTTGAGAATATCGGGGCAACATGAGATGATTTCTCCAAGTGCACCAGTTTGAGCCGTATAGTCAAGTCAACAGCCAACACTTTTCGAACCCATGTGCAAGTCTGCAGTGATTGTTTCAGGACATCTAATAAGCAAATATCAACGAGGGTTTGTTGACAGGATGTGGTGTGTTGAATCTTGCCAGAATGGAACTCTCAATCACATGCTATATAGAATCCTGTGAAACGATTCTGCTGAAGAGAAAAGTTTGGGACGGAAACTTCACCAGTTGTTTCGCCACCTTCTTGTTTAATTGTGGCGTCTCGGAGCAGCCCAGCTCCCCGTGCGACCTCCCCTAATTAACACAATGAACTCGAGCTCAATTAGCTGGCGTGCACACACACACACACACACGCACGGAGAGTGTCCCCGCGATTTGTGACTCAACTATGCATACACTCCCGAGATGCAGTTCTCGGAGCCTTTGGCCCGTAATTATATTCATAATTCATCCTTTCGCCACCTTAATTTCACACCTTGTGCCATGCATACGTTGTCCAGGCTCCGGGTCGTCGTCGTCGTCGGTGTAGCCCCACCGTGCTGGATCTCCAACTCGTTTCTCTCCCTGGGCGTAACTCATCATAATCTGAAACAAGGCATGGGATCATAAATTGAAGCAATCTCATCCTTCTCCCTCTCACCCTCTCTTCCGTTCCAACACGGATGATTTATCCATGAGGCGAAAACAAAGCGACTAACGAAACCACTCCTACAAACGCAATGGAAACAACTCATCGTGCCTTCCACAATGCTAGTCAGATGCATGTACGCACACATATTTAATGTTCAACATGTACTGGCCTGTGTAGGAATTATTCTAACAGTTGGAAATCTGGACAAGTTCCTTGGTTTTCTAAAGGCACACACACACACACACACACATGCAAGACATGGACACACGCAAACATTCATTTCCTTTAGCTCCTCTCAGCATTTTGAGTGGGATCTTCCTAACGTATTATATCACTCGCCCTTGCGGGCTCCACAACTTCTCCGGAATTTAGTGTACATTGCCGTGCCAACAAGACTCTTGAACAGGGAGTCACATTACCTCTGCAACAATGTCCACAAGAGACGATGAGCACTTCTAGGCAAAGAAGCCGTCCGGTTTCACATCAAATTGGGTTAAATCCACAAAAGAATCCAGTAACTACAATATGAATATGTAAACACAGATCTGTGAGTAAATATAAATCAGTGCGTACGACGCAATCATGGGCATGGATGGAGGAAGATCTATACTTTTAGTGAGTGATGCGGTACTACTGTATAATGGTAGATCGATTAACCATTGACCTTTGAGGAGGATTTCGTAGCCGGGATCAAAATCTGTACCGTAGAGAGTATCACACATAAGTTCTAATCCGTAAGCCAATATAGCTGTAATTAAAGTCTTTCTGCCCTGACTACGGCAGCACAAGAAGAGGAGGAGAAGGAGGGAGATTGAGTGTTTGCTTTACTGCCACAAAATGGAAATTCATTCCGAGCTCCTCTCTCTCTCTCTCACACACACACTGTCTTCCAAATGAGCAGTGGACTCCAGTTGAACAGTGGTGGGGGTAAGGAAAGGAGTGCATATATATAAATATATATATATATATATATATATATATATATACATGCATAGAATGTTACCTAAATAACTTCTCGCATACACAGACACACATTCTGCACCATAGATGGTCAAATTTACATTTCAATCTACTTCAAACGAATCAGTAATGACCTTTCAAATTAGGAACATCCTCCAACATACCCACACACTTATACTTACTTCACAACAAACCTTGTGAGGTGAGTACAGGATACCGTGGCTCGGTCCCATTTAACAGATAATCAACAACTCCAACTCAATTTAACACATTAAGTATTACAGAGACGGAGACAGAAGCAGATGTATGTACAGGAAATTGGAAGGAGTTAGTTAACACCCCTCACTTTTTCTAAACCCCTATTCACTACGTGTCCTCTGTATAACCACGTTTACAAATTAATTGCCTTTTTATACGGATCAGTCATCGGGGATCTTGAAGAACTTATTTGACGGTATGCAGGGCATACAAAAGTAGTATAGTAGTATAAGTACAGTACAGCATGAAATGAATGCGCTTATTGGAAGACTTTCCTTTCCTTATCCCCCATTCCAAGAAGCAAGGTCAACCTCACGGCTCCTCACACAACAGGTAACGAGATGAGACAAGTTGATGTGTGTTATCTCTGATCGGAAAAGAGCTACCACAGCAGAGTTCCGAAACCACTTTTCCGCCCGTAAAAACTCCTCTCGACTTTTCACGAGGAGCACACGATCACCACCACCGCACACCGCAGTCCGACACCCACCACACACAAGAGAAACAACAAACACACACCGTTGTTGGCTCACACTCCACACTACTACTACTACTACTACTGGAAGCGAGTGAGGACTTTTTCTTGTTCAAAATCAAATCTTCCATTGTTCCTCAATTTTTAACTTGTGGGTATATGCATACATCTACAGCCACGGCGGGGCATTACAGAAATGATATCATCGTATACCCCCTTCATCATCATCATCATCACACAACAACTTTACACGTACAACCAGGAGCGCCCCAGCTGTTCACGCTTAACACGATTATTAACAAAAGTATGAAGGTTTTATCCTCAACAACTCTCCTTTCTCCCCGTCACTAAACTCTGAGCACTATTACTCTCTCTCTCTCTCCATACACCAGCTTATCATTACACCTCGAATAATAGCTCGGAATCTATCACTAGCACAATTTTTTCTGTCTTATATATTCCTCTGAACATGGGAGATTTTGCATACAAAAAGTAGCGAGTCTAATTAGTTGATCACACAGCTGACTGAACATACTAACTAGATGGAAGATGTGTATATATACAATATATATAATGAAGGGAAAAGCAGCTGGTGCCAGCTCCGGACTGATCCTCTTATACTATCATTCACATTCACATTTCCCATTCTAAAGTCTCTCCAGGGTTGAAATAATACGTGAGAAAATCTATGGGACCAAATAAATGAGTTTATAGCAAGGATGCTGACTTTGTCAAGCAGGTTTGGCATAAGGCTGGATACATTACGGAAGAAGATGTATTTAGTGATCGCATCTCAAATCTCATCCCCATCTTACATTTACTGAGGGCGGACGTGTGGAGGTATAAGAATTGACTGGAGTAGAGGCTCATGATGAGTTAGTCTGTTCGGAAGTCGGGAGAATAAATGAGAAAAAATGGAGACAAAAGTACGGAGTCGGAGGGGAAAGTGAGGGTGATGGTGGGATGCAGGAGAACAAGTATGGCTGTAGCGGACGGGCGGTTGACTCTGTGAGTGTGTGTGTGTGTGTGTAGTATATGCGTGTTTGGGGTAGATCCGAAGCCGGCCGGCCATCATTCTTCCCATCCTGCTTTCCCGGGAGGGGAGGGCAAAAATGCGGAAAAATGGAACTAGTTGTCGAAGCGCAAGCGGGCTGTGACTATTTCCAGTTCCACTCACACATATGTATACGCACATGCCGGGGCAGATACTACAACGGAAGGAATGGGAGGATGATGGTGAGAGCGGAGAGAAGACGGAGTCTCAGTTGTCTGTTACTTGTTCCACTATATATACATATATATACGTATTAATGCTACTCACACACGTATACACACACACACACACATACATACACACACACACACACACACACACACATACACTGACACTCTGAATGATGCACTTTATGCTATGAGACTATGGGAGGATCAGAAGCCACCATGACATTCCCAATACATTGCGAGTATGTATCACATAATGGAATTTTTTTTTCACCCAAGGGGGGAATGAATAATAATAGGAAAGTAGAATTTTTACCATTCGAATTTGCATATTCAAATTTCCCCGTACGTTATTTTACACTTTACTAAAAAGGGAAAAAACTCGTCTGTGTCATGTGGAGAGACAGGAGACAATATGGGGGGACTGTTGCTGCTGTGGCCGTTGTGAGCACTAACTACTACTACTACCACTGCTACTACCGGTATAGCAACAGCGTGCATAATTAGCCTATAAAGTACGTACTAGTTAGTACGCCATTGCGTGCGTGTGTTTGCAGTGGTAGTAGTAGTAGTAGCAGTAGTAGTAGTAGGCAGTCAGTCACTCAGTCAGTAGAGTCAGTGCAATGTGGAGGGATGATGATGAGTCTGTGCTCAACAAATGCTGGACGTTTCTATAGAAAAGTATTAGTACTGTGAGTGAGTCCACGGGATGCATGTACGTAGTGGTAGCCTACGTGCAGCCAGACCAGACACACACATACACACACACACAGACGCACGTTGGTTGACTCAGTGAGGAGTCTGTGGAAGAGGAGAGAGAGGATAATGTACATGGGGGTCATTTGAATATTACTATTATGATGAGTATAATGAGTCTGTGATCCAGCTTGACGCAAAACGAATTCTTATTTCCCCCACTGCAGTTTCTAAATACTGAATGACTGAATAATAAATAGGTGAAGAGTAAAAATAAAAGGAAAAAAACTTGGATTTTTTTCAAAACCAAAATAACATTTCCCCCCTCTCTTTCTCTCCTGCTCGCTCCGCACTCTTCTCTCACTCTTTTTTCTTATTTTCTTTTCATCTGGGAAATGCATTTAGAATTCCAGTGCTACGATGACGGTAACGACGACTGCATTCCTATTAACTCCACATATATCCTCCTGCCATGCTCTCCACTCTCTCTCTCTCTCTCTCTCTCTGTGCATGCTCAAGCTTTTCTCTTCAATTTTTTTCCTCACGCCATTTATCTCTCCTCTTTCTCTATTTCTGTGTCTCTCCATGCTGCATCTACTGTTTTGTTTCTCATACTGAATATATAGAGAGCTAACGTGTGTTCATCTCTGCATAGTATCTCACACTGTGTGTGTGTGTGTGTTTACGTGTGTGTCTGTCTGCTCCTCACCATGAGTTCAAACTGTCTGTCTCCGCATCTCACCCATTCTCTCCCCTATTTTGAATATAAAGCTAGGGGAAAAGGAACAAGATTTAAATTTTGTTCTGTACTGTAAATGATGGACTTATATGCCAGCGGGAAAAAAGTGGAAAAAGCTCCGTAATCATACATCGCGCATGGACACTTTGATGCATTGTGCGACATGGACATACATCTGTGCCACTCACACACCTATATTACTATACGGAAACACGTTGACGCACACAGTCAAAACCAGCAAATAGTGTCCATGTAGCCACAAACGCACTCACAAATGTATGCCGAGGGAAACATACACACACACATACTGCTCATATTGCACACACAGATACCACACACACACACACACTCACTACACAGTACTCACTAATTATAAACACACACACACATGCAGTAACTTACACTCCTAGTAGCGTACATAGTAAGACACTTATATTACTGGAGAAACACTCTGAGGTTCGCGCATAGGACGAGCCGGCGGAGTACCAGAGTGGAAGTTGGACACAGCTGTTTTATCAAATGCATAATTATCAATTCAATTCACATAATTTTTTAATGTATTCACACGTTTGAAACTATATAGCTCTCTCTCTCTCTCTCTCTCCCCTGGATCCGCCGTTTTTCCACTGGCTTCTTCCTACACAATACACAACTATGTGTGGCACTACTGGTGGTAGTCGTCATGGTACGGGGAAGAACGACGGCGAACATTTCCGTTGATTGTCTGAAAAAAATCCGTCATTTTTTTCGCCCATTAATTTCATAAGCTATCAAGTATATTTTCAAACACCTGGTCATTCTGTTCCGCACATAGTATGGAGTCATATATACAAGCTTGATAATGGTGAGTGTGTGTGTGTGTGTGTGTGTGTTGCCTACCACTCACTGCTGCTGGTTCCTACCCGCTCGTCATCATGTCCTTCATTTACATAAATTCATCAAGAACTTCCCCTCTAATGACTTGTTCTTGGCTCCCGCTCTCTCTCTCTCTCTCTTACTCTTTATCTCTCCCTGCATGCTCTTCAGTTTCAACTTGAACCCACTCATTCAGACTGCATTGCTAGCACCCGCACTGTGCCGACTGTGCATGCTTAATGGACCTGGCCGACATTTTTTTCCCTCTTTGTCCTCTCCTGCACTACTCTCCAGCTCAGAGTGTACGGTATTCATTTTGCAAGGGCTAAAACAATGTAGGATCATTATTATTTTTCAAATGTGAACAAAGCCGGTTGGTCGGTGGTGGTGGAAGTGAGCTGTTAATGCATGCTATAATATTCGCTTTACTATAGCCTCCTTGGACTTCACATGTGGGGGGTTTGGTGGTCGCAAAGCATATATATATTTATATATGTATACATGGACAACCGTCTACCCGGTTTCATGCCCACCGGTGCCGTGGTACACTTCATATGTGTAGGTACACACACGCCGGACATGAGGTTGACGTTGCCCATTTACATAGCGGGGGGAAGGGAGGACGGCAACGACGACGATGGTGGTAGCTGTTGAGAAAAGTTGAACGCGAGTGAATATCCTTATTATAATTGGCTCAGAGGACTCCTCCTGGCGTATCTCCAAGCTGTTTTCCAGTTGTATTCATTTCAGAATTCATCATCATTAGCATCCTCATCCTTCTTATGGCTTCAATCAAGTTCGGAGTGTGTGTGTGTGTGTGTGTGTGTTTTGTGTGTGTGCGTGTGTGTACAAGAGGAAGGAGCACTTTGGTGTGCTCATACATGCAAGACGTTGTCGGGAGGAAAAAGTCATTGAAATTCTCCAAGCTGATGTCAAATTTTATCATTAGGGGGTGTAATTACCTGGCCCTCCTACACTCCGACTTAATTCCTCTTTGTTGTCCGGGCCAGTCACTAGTCCATGCACCGGGGAGGAAATCCTCCTCTTTAAGATTTTATCCACTTTTATTCACTTATTCGCCTCTTGAATATTAACATGGGAGTAGTGGTAGTGGTAGTACTACAATGTGACTCCGTAGCACATGTTCCACGAAACTGACTCTCGAAGCTTTTACAACGTTCTCTCTCTCTCTCTCTCTCTCTCTCACACACACACACACAGTGGGACGCCAATAGTTTTTGGACGAAAAATATAATTATCCCCTTCCACTGTAATTTTTGAGTGAGTGAAGTTGTACGGAGGATTCAAATGCAAGGGAAATCCGAGCCTGATTTTCCTCCATTTTAACTCTATTTCCTCTCAAGTGCAAGGAGCAAAAGAAGGGTACAGAGAGAGAGAGAGGGAGGTAAAATACTATAGAGAAGGAACTTTTCACCCAACAACTCCTTTCACTTTTCAATATTTACAACGACTCCATTGAAGCTCATAAGTGCACTCCCTTCTGAAGGCTCTACCAAAGCTTTTAGCCTTGAAAGATAATGACAAGCATTAGGTTGGATGAGTCGATAGTTTACATATGATGATGATGATGATGAAGGTGATTTTTGTGCGCGTTTCCAGCACTCACGCACTCTACCACCATTCACTTTCAGTAGTGGTGCGAATGAGAGCTTATAATTGTCTTCGCTTAAGACTACCACAAGCCAAGAGGTAGTGAGCTTTCCGTTTTTTGTCCATAGTGGTGTAGAATAGAAGGCTGAGGAGTATGCCACACCACACCTGCAACTCCTCTATGATCAACACGGCAAGGGGTGCAGCTAGCAGCTACAGCAGCATGACATTCCATGGTGGGCCAAATGAGTGTAAATGTAGATGGATGAGTGTGTATACATATGCTGCTGAGGCGTCTGAATGTGGTAGTCATTTGCATTAAAGGTATTCCTTTCTTGTAATCCATTAATTGGAACTTTTGTGGTGGGGCAGCTCGGTGGCTGGGGGGGGGGGTGCCGTGTATAGTTTGAGGATCTATATATTCTCCAACAGCTGCAGGCTCACATGTAGCTATGAATGAAGAATATACGTGGCGATTAATTATTATTGCTCTCAATGCAAATAGTCTGAAAAGTGTGTGTGTGTGGCAGAGCGAGAGGCTGTAAAACTCCAGATTTCTATTTTCTATCCTGTTCTCGTCCGGGCCCTTGTGCCTTGTGCCTCGTGGTGTGCTTATGTGGTGAAGATGTCCTCCACTATTCTGTCATTGGTACCAGTCCCCCTGAATTTCCCGCCGCATGTGTGTGTGTCCGCGTGCTCTTACTAGTTGTTTCCCTGCGTATGAGGAGTGTGGAGAAGTTTGTTGAGAGCGGCTTCGTGACGACTCCCGTTCATAATTTTTAACGCTAATACGATTAGCCATCTTGTTGCTGTTTTTGTCATCGCGTCGCGTAGAGCCGAGAGACATCAACTGCTGCACTCCAACTCTCCCCAGTACATTCCACATGCAGTGCCATTGTGCTAATTTAATGATGGTGGAAAGTCGTAACAGTTATTATTACTACAATTACGAGTCTACTGTGGGCTGAAATGAGCTGGAGATAATTTGTAGGAAACAAAGGAGCAGAGACAGGAGCGGTGGGCTAAATTGGTTTACATAATCATAACTGTGATACTACTCCTTTATCTCCCACTGCTGCCACAGACTTTACGTCCCGTCCATTTTCCTCTGCTCGTCTATGCGTGTGCGAGAAGAGACTCACTCTCTCTGTCTGGTTGCACATTTAAAAGTCTCGATTAAATTAAATTTTTCGTCCCGAAAATAAGCTCACTCTGGAAAATGGTCATTTGCTCGCACCAACCAACCTCATTGTCATCATTATCATCATCATTGTCATCGTCATAATCATCATTTTTGTCTCTTTGGCCAATGGAGTAGACGCACAGATACAGAATGACACACACATACACACACACACACACACATACACACATCCGCATCCACGGACGCACATACTTACTACGCCCACCGTCATGTATGCCGACGACACAGACGCATGCACACAGTCCTTCCAAATCCTCCAATAGGATTTGAACATGTGAGGGGTGGAAAAGAAAAAGGAGAAGTCAAGGAAGTAGTTTATTCAACTCATTGAAATTCTAAATAGAGGAAAAAGTACGTGTCTTCGTCCCCCGTTCTTTCCTCATCTCTCCCTTATTCTTCCCTACATAATCTTCTTTTTCTTCAGCCATTATTATTATGCTTTTCTCATCTTCTTCCTCTTGGTCTTGGTCCCCAAAGAGACACCCACAAGGGCTCCATACGGATCATGATGACTACTAAGGCCGATGATGATGTTGATGATGGTAATCCTGAAATGAAAAAGATGACAAGTGCGTATACAGAACTCACGTCTGAGAGAGATGGAGAGAGAGAGAGAGAGAGAGTGAGAGAGAGAGAGTCAATATGGGAATTCATCACTAGTCATTGGACATTATTGGTAAAAGATTAGACAGTCTATAAAATCAATACGTATGGAGGACGTGGAGAGGAAAGTAGTAGTAGTAGGGAGTGAGAGGAAAATTCGGAATGAGAAAAATTTATTGAATGGATTTCTTTTTCCCTCCGCTGGACCAATTGGATTTAGAGAGAGAGCGCGAAGGGGGGAGAGAAAAAAGCGAGCGAAAGAGAGAGAGAGAGCGAGAGAGAAAATCAAATGAGATATGTAAGGGCGCAGACGGCGGCTCACTGTCTGCCAGGACGAGAGAAATAATGCGACTGAAAAATTCCCAGTAGCTCCACCCCAGTTTACGTTGAGCAAGCTCCGCGTTGGGTAGGATTTTTCCCCAATGTACAAAAGGCATTGGGATTCCAATCGATAAATCAATACTTGGCAAACCCTCCCTTTGTATAGTATTTTTTCCCACTTTCCCAGTCCCTCTCTCTCTCACAACCATTATTCATATAATCTTCAACATGCTACCCATCTGAATATGTCCCCTCCCGTACTCATATATGTACATGTCCCAGTTCAACTGTCAAAGAAGAGGAACCCGGGAAAAATGTACATACAAAATACACATGATGTTCGACCCTCTCCTTCAACAACCCTGTGCACACACGCATACACACACAAACACACACACACGTACACACACTGACACATACGGACACTATTGAAAATTCCCCGAATGACTACTGTTAGTCCTTGAAAATCTATAGGCGATCCTATCAATAATACCTTTCGAATCACACCTCCCTCATTTCCACCTGTGTGCAGCCCCAAGGATTATCTAAAGATTAATAATAACTATATACTACGACTATACCACTACTATCCATATTAAACCATCCAACTTTTCCTTCTCACACTCCATCACTGTCAACATGGCAGTTTTGAACCGTCACTTCCATCAGGAATTCGTCAAAACCATTGATCTATCCCCACAAATCCTAACATCACAATCATAATGGCGTCACATTCAAGTCATTTTACACAATACAACTACATGCTTCCAATTCCAAATTGACTCTAGTTATACCATCATACCCTCAATCACATGCGGGATTGCGAAAAACACAGGGTGGGGGGGGAACAACTCATGACCAGCCGTCAGTACAGTCATTCTAAATGACAAGGACCACAAAAAATTGAACTGATTGGAAAAGCGTGAAAAAAGAATGTTGATGCAATCCGTCTTCCTCTCCACCTACTCTCTCAATCTCTCTCTCTCTCT
>WJFA01003910.1:0-11727 GCA_009870155.1 Pseudobourletiella spinata | reverse complement strand
TAAAATGCCACCCATTTTTCCTCCCATCAGATGCCAAGGGGACAGTCATTTAATTCAATGTCCATTCACGCTTCTCAGGCACACACACACACACACACACACACACCCACGCACATGCACGCACACGGGCACAGCCGCACAAAATATAGGCGCACACACAAGCTTACGCGAACATGTTCGCACAGGTACCCACGAAACAGACGCACGAAAAAACGCATATGAAGAAACGCAGAGACAACCAAAGCACGAAGTCCTAAGCAAATGCAAGTTCCACCGGAACATGTATGCACCAGCAGACACACCAGCGCACACACATTTGCACAACACAAGACAAAATCCAAACACACACACATACACGCACACATACAGTACAAGTAAACACATGCAAACAAGTAAGCGCGCACAATGACATACGCTCCCATCCAATCTCTCCCGCCCCTCACAGTTCGTATGAAAAGAGGACGAATCATCGGGCATAACCATGCAAGGCGAATGCACGGAGGGGTCGGGCTACCTCCTTGCGTGCCGCGGACAACTGCTGGCCATTGCGGAATGAAAGTTGGAGAAGTTGGAGGCCCGGAATGGATTTTGTGCAGAGCTGAGCTCTAATTTCTATTCGGTCGTCGTCATTGATCTGGCCTAGCTCTCTGTCAATCGTCCGCTCCTCCGGCGTCCCTACGCACAGCACAGTCCCACATATCCCCGCTCTCAGGGCTTCAGGCTCCATCTCCGTGTCCGCAGTCTTGAAAAAGTTCAAGTCCGGAGGTATAGGTAGTGGTTGGTAGCGTTCCTACTCGTCATACAGATTAGAAAAAGTGCTCATTTGAGCCCACGTGAGCACGTTCCGCCCGCAGCCTCGGAGCCTTTCCTTCAAGTTCCCCGGAACAGATGGGAGGGGACCACGAGCCGAAACCCGCCACCATTCCAACTCCCTCTCACATGCCCATGTCACTATGCTTTTCCTCCACTTGTTCTCCCAACTGTTCCAGATAAGCATGACTCTGCCCCACCGAGTTAACCCCGCACATGTAACGCTGACCTCGCCTCCTCTAAAAATAATGGCTTTTAAAACTTTAATTTAGTATGGAAGTGACAGGGAGGGAAAGTAATGGAGGGGCTTGAACCAAATTTTCAACCTTTAAACTCTCCGTAGCCCGCCACCAAGTCGTAACTATGTGTGCAGGAGCTCGTGGAATTTCCATGGGGCCCGTAACGGGAGCCTCCTCCTCCTTCTCTGCCTGTCCAATAATACTACGCCCCATAAATATATCTCACCAACAACAACGGGGGATAGCACGGAGTTTACACGCCGAAAGTGAAGGATGAGGAGTGGGGGGGATGAGGCGGGGAGGTGAGTGGAAGTAGGACTCCTTACGACAGATTGTCTGTGGGAGCGGATGGGGCAGAGACATATTACATGGTTTAAAGTCAATCCTCATTTCCATCCTCAGTCAGTCTCGCAGAGTCTTCGGAGCGGAGCCGCACATGTACATCTCTCAAGTTAAAAATGTACGTTTAAATTCCCTCCAGCTAAAAGCTGTGTGTGTGTCTGTGTGTGACAGAGATAGATTCGGTGGTGGTATGGAAGAGGATGTTGCAGAGGATCACTTCTATTGTCTCATCTTGGTCGCCTTGGGAAAATACAAGGGATAATGATAATAATAATAATAATAATGTGACAAACTCCTCCGGCAATCTTCTTCCTCCCGTTTTTCCATTGAAACTAAATTAACTCGTTGGGGTTGGCGGGANATAATAATAATAATAATAATGTGACAAACTCCTCCGGTAATCCGGGTTTTCCATTGAAACTAAATTAACTCGTTGGGGTTGGCGGGAAATCCGGAACGTTTATAGAGTGGAGGAGTATGCCTGCGATATTGTAATATGCCGTTAGTATTAATTTATACATGACACTCATGATGATGAGGATTCTCCGTGTTCCTGCTGTGCTCTCTCAGTTGAGACGCACGGGTTGCAAGGGGAGCCGCCGCAGTTCATGGATATTTATAGAGTCGCAAGACACACTCCTGCACATACTTGATTGATGACTTGGACAGGGTGATGGGTGATGGGCAAGGTATGCTGGTGTCTGTAATCACGTGCCCACTTCGGTTTCATTGGTACCACTTGTCAAGTCAAATGTGGGATGAGGAGGACACGTTTAGTATGACGAGGGAGGGGGTGAGCGGGTCGTTTTCCAGTCTGTGCCAAAAGTAGTAGATGTGGCAGTAGTAGTAGTCGTGGCAATGGTAGTAGCAGCATAATGTGTTGACATTCCTTGTGCAAAGTGTTGGACCGTGCGGTTCGGTGATCATTCCTCCGCTGGTGGGGACTGCGAGGATCCTGTCCGACTGTGTGTTGTAAAGGGGCACCCCACTGTGTGTCCCAATAACTCCCCTATAGTTTCCCCCGCGGAACGGACATGTTTCAATGTCGAAATCCTCCTGCCATCCGCCCTCCTCACCCTCAGTCCAATAAATGTTCCTCTGTAGTCCCTCAGCGTCGCAGTCACGTCCTCCCACGCTACGTGGAAATATAAAGCGACAGAGTCGATGGCTCGGGGATGATGGGGCGGCGACTGCGGCGATGGCTGGGACGGGTACACACAAGGCTCAATGGCGTGGGATGTCCCTTAAAACTTCTCCGTGACAATGATGGAGCCCAGATATGTAAGTCATCACCGGCATTCCGCTAAATTGGCTGAGCTTGATGATGAGTCGACCAAGTTGTGAAGAAATACTTGGGAGAAGAAGGGGGTACAGTAGGGAGCGTCGTGAGGGAGATGACAATTGTTTTTCCTCCAACTACGCCATTGTGCCACAAAAGGGTTGCGGTTCGGAGGAGGGGAGAAAAAGTGGTAGGACTTGGCAGGCGATCGGCGGCAGCGGCGGCGGCTCCGTATTGGCAAAACTGGGCTTTTGGCGAAGTTTCCGCTGAGCTCCGTCATTCCAAATGGGCTTTGACGAAGTTTCCACGGAGCTCCGTCATTCCGAATGGACTTTGGAGAAGTTTCGCCTGGGCTCCCTGCTTCCTTGCACCATATGGCCCGCCCGGCCGTGGAGATGCCATCGTGATCCCCACTAGGGAATCAAGCACACTACACTGCCCGTGTGAATATGAGGTGGAGATGGTGATGGGGATAATAACCTAAAGCTCACTACTCTGTTCCAAAAAAAACATACACATATGCACGTAAGCGTGTGCACATTCAAGTAAGTGCAATGGGTTCATCTCACATGCATGTATATTCCATAGGGATTTTTAGGGAATCCTTAAATAATCCCTGCTGCTATGTCCATGCAAATACGGTATGATATTTGCTCATGATTCTCATCCTCTGTCCTGGGAATCTATTCTTTAGGGTGCGGGAAGGGCTTTCGAACGTCTCACTCTGAGGGCCCATGGAAGGGGGCAGCGGGAGGATTTAAAACTCCCGAAATGACTCCTGAAAAAGAGCAGCCGGATGTAGTCGTTTTGACGGTTGGTGCTCCGAACCGCGTGTCGGTCCACCATTTCACAAGAAATCAATTGAGGAATGCCAGTTAAAACTTCCTTCACCCTATGGATTCCTTTTACTCACGAATGCCCACGGACTCATATATAATCTCAAAGGGATGTCATGGAGTGGGTGATACAGTTAAAAAAAAGCGTTTGAAATCCATTATGTCTCAGCGGGCTGTCCCATGGTTTCACAGCAAGGTACAAAGGTACGCGCACGCAACATGCATTCAGGGAATAAGATGCTGAGCATATCCGGAAGGACAAACCCAGAAAATTGTCACGGCATTCAAGTGGGTGATGTGGAATGATATGTGTATGGTCAGCATGGGGATTTCACTGTGGGAGCTACAGCAAAGCATACATGAAAAAATAATGTACAAACTCAACAACATCATAAGTTGGTCAGCGAACACATTACACACAAATGACCAGTTGAAGATCGGGGTTTCGCAGCTGTTTTTGGGTGGAAAATAGCGAAATCACTAGAGGAAATACAGACGGGAGAGAGAGGGAGGGTGGGATGAGCTCGGGCATGGATGGTCCGCTAATTGGTTCCCCTCCGCCGTCCTATAATAGTTTTGTATGAGAAGTATAAATGAATAATTATCCTCTCCATCTCGACTCGACCATCTGGATCCTATCCAAAGTTTTTCATTCACAGTAGTGGGTGAGTAGTGGTTGGAGAGCGGAGCTAAACTGGCCCCATTAGCTAAACTAGGAGCGCCTGGCTGCTGCTACAGTGCGTGACAATAATGGCTGCTCTCGGGATGAATTCCATCTCCGGCGTGGCCATCCCGTTCCCTCCTATGAGCATGTGTAGGCTTTCAGAGTGTACTGGGCAAATTGTGACTCCACAGCCTCGGATAACAAACGCTTTTTCTGTGCTCTCAACGGATGCCAGGGCTCCCACTTAACCGTGATTGGGACTGTGATGAGGGGCCTTGTGTGCGAATCATCTAAATTGAATACTTTGAATTCCGGCGCCTCCTCAGACGCTTCCGCTATTCAAGCAAAGCCTATCAATAGGAGGATCAGTCAGGTGTCTGTAGCGGATCGACTCGGGGTTTACGGGACATGTGACCCTTCCCTAGCATATACTAACCCTAAAGCCTTTCGCCCATCTCACGCCTAGTTTCAGAAATGTTCAACTTTGAAGTTTCACAAAATCATTTGCCGGGAAATTTAACATGGGATTTCCCATAAGGATTTTCATGTGGCAAAGGGTCCCCCCTTGGTGTTTTTCAACTCAAACTTTTTACACGGGGAACATAGCGCAGGTGATTATTATCAACAGATTATAACAGCTAACCGTTTCATTAGAATCCTCCGAGAAAATTAAGGCAACTTTTCTTATTATTTATTATTAAGTTGACTCCAAAAGCAGTGCCTTAAACGTGATTTTTTGAGACATCAAGCGCGGAAATATGATTTCTCAGCATAATTGATCACAACTGGATCGTAAAAGTTTTCCTTTTAGCAGCTTTTAATCAGGGTGCAAAACGTGAAAATTTTTGAAAAGCACCAAATCCTTTGCCACATTAAAATCTTTATGGGAAATCCCATGTTAAATTTCCCGGAAACTGATTGAGTGAAAGTTCAAAGAAATCTTCAAGTTGAACATTTGTGAAACTAGGCGTTACACGGAAGAAAGGCTGTAGGGTTAGCATATGCAAGGTAACGGTCACATGTCCCACAAACCCCGAGTCTATCCGCCGTCGTAGACACCTCACGGAGCCTCCTATTCACTCCTATTCCCACAGATATTCCACAGATCTTTCACAGCAGCTAAAAGTCCCATTGAATTTGAAAATTGAGCTATTTTGTCCGGATTTGTATAATTAGAACTTTTCAAATTGCCAATGGCAGTCCCGTGGAAACATATAACGGGATCCCGCATATGAGTAGGGTTCCGAACAGTATGAATGCATTGGAAATAATTCCCATTTCTACACAGTCGCCATTTGATGGGGACTCTTGAGGGCACTAACTGGGAGGGTTTGGAAATTCCAAGAGATCTCCAGCCCGGATGAAGGACCCTTCCGACGCTCCCAGATCATAAGCACGCCCTGGGGATCCATTGGAGAGGAGAAAGACTCCTCTCCAATGGAAAGAAAGTTTGAGCATGGAAATCAAGTGGCCTTGGGATATCTTACCCTAATCCCCTTGGTAAACTCTAAATGGAACTAACCGGGATCCTCAGATAGCTTATTATCATGCACATTATTCCTCCACACCTCTCCCATCATAATCATCATGCCAGAGGAGGGAATAGAGCTTGAAATGTACAGAGGTTTGGGGCTTGGCGGGAGTGGGCCACATTCAAATATAAATCTTTGAGAGCCACAGGGCTCCTGCCCGAATATAGTCAGTAGTCGCCGTGCTCTTTTCCACCAGGTCATCATGACCGAGATAGAGCCCACAACCTGCCGTAATGGAGACTCTCCAAAGCTTCATCATCGTAATCACTCTCTTAACTCCGCCATTTCAAGTGTGTTCATTCGAACCGACCAACTTTGTGTACTTGGTGTGTTGGAGCCTGCGTTTGTATGTGTGTAAATACTTGTGCATGGATGGACCCTTGTGCATGTGTGTGCGTCTGAGTGCGTGCGTATGGGTGCGAGTGTGTGCGCAGAGCTGATCAAGTTATCGTCGGATTCTCTCTCATGCATCCATCGGGTTAGCTCGAGCAGCAGTAGCTAGAGCAGCAGTAGCAGTAGTGTCCACGTTTGCACAAGAATATTGTGTGTGGGTGTGTGCGAAGTAGCAGTGGCAATGGGGAGGCTCTGTCGAGCGGACATGGGAGAAGGCTACAGTGTGTGGTCGTATTAGGAACCCTTTATGTACCCGTCGCAGCTTCCAGAGACTCTTCCCATTCAAAAGGTTACATTCTCACTCTACATCTCCGCTCTCTGTCTCTCTCGTTTTCTCTCTCTCTCTCTCTGTGCAAGTGAGTGAGTCTGTGTGCACACTTTATCTGACTATTATGACAGTGGTGTTCAACTCCCAACTCCTACACTCAACTCCCAGTACATGAGGATGAGTTCAAATGTCTCTCACCACTACCATTGCCGAAACAATCTAGGGCACTATTGTTCCCCCACTTGCTCTAGCTTCCTCCTCCTCCTAATAATCCCACTCACGAGCCCTTATTAACCCACCCTCAGTTATGAGTACACATAGCCATTTAACTCATTAGCACACTCATGTACATTGCGGCTCGAGCAGTGCCGCTTATTATGAGTAAGCTCACATCCCACTTTCCTGCCAGCCTCAGAGTATACGTAGTGTTGTAGTACAGGGTTTGAGAATCATTTGGTTTGATGGAGCTTCCAAGAAGAGCCGGAGCTGCCGCTCCCGCCGCCGTATCCGGGGATTTGACTCGACTCCACTTCCAGATAGCTCACAGATCCTCCGGCCTTATACTCACGCCACTATCAATGTGACGGCCTGGCGAGGGCAGAGAGGGGAAACAATATGATAGTACGTACTTATAGCGGAAATGTGCGTGTACACATCCCAGTGTATTAACATAGGGAAACCATCCATTGAAAAATCTAGAGCCGTGGCTGGGGAATGCCTCAGGTACGGGCTTTCTAAATCCATCCCCATTTCTCACGGATCCTCCTCCACCCCCGCACGACGTGCACAGCTCAAATGCAGGGGACGCATATAGTGGTGATGGTGATTCCAGGATGGAATGGAGCTGGCAGGAGGATGTATGGGATGGAGGAGAAGGAGGAGGAGGAGGAGGAGGAAGAGGAGTGGCAATGGAGAAAGTATTAAGCTCGAGGAATTAAAAATGAGGTGGGGAAGTGAAAGTTATATGTACGGACGCAGGCGGGTATATGTACGAGTGTTCATACGGATGGATTGTATGTGAAAGCCCCGTCATCGAGATTCGCAATTTTCCCTTTCTTCCTCTCTCTCTCTCTCTCTCTCGCTCGCTCGCTCGCTCTGTCCATGGAGCCAGATGGGTTCGTGAGAAGGATTTTAAGGTGCCCTGTGCACTGTCTCTGCCTATAGCTGGGGCTCATACTAGCTGTGTCACTCACTCTCTCTCTCTCTCTCTCTCTCTCCCTTGTTTCTTGCATTCGGTCCTGCTCGAACCCCCACCCCCTTTAACGTGTTCCTTCCATTGTCAATATGGAATCACATTGCCGCTACAGGGCGGTCTGTGTACATGTGTACCTTGGCGGTAGGGATGCGATGGTTGGGGTGTGTACATGTGTACATATCCATATACTTTATATGTGTACGTGGACGGCGAGTTGGACGTCTATCTGGGGGAGGAAGAGTGTTGGTGGCAGCGGTGGTGGTGGTGGTGGGACAAGCAGTGAGTCTACTCCATCAAGATTGTACATTTAAGCTCTTTGTATGTATGTAGGAGTAGAGAATGAGAGAGAGAGAGAGAGAGAGAGAGAAGACTATGGATCGATTCTTTCGGTCTCCTTTTCCGACACGGTAAACGCTGCGGAACTCTGATATGGGTGAGAGAGCTCCTGGCTGGTTCCTCAGAGCTCCGGTCTGAAGCTACTCTTCATCTCTCGTATGTATCTGTGTAGCTGAGGCCGGGTGGCCTACCATCGTAGCTGCACAGCAGTAGCAGCATCGGAGCCAGATACATCCACAGACCCCTCACCACCACTGTTTGAGACGCACAGACCCACACATATACAGACCTCACACGCATGCAGGCACACCCGGACAGAAACCACACGCACACACGGACACACATATTGAAACCTCACGCCCACATGGGCACACATGTAGAAACCACACGCACACACGGACACACATGTAGAAACCACACACAGACAGACACATCCACACACGAATGGACTCAGAACAGGCTTACACGCATGCATACACGAGCAACCACACGCTCTCACGCCGACGAGCACATGAACGTCCAGGTACAGACACCCACACACATACACACACGCTCACATGCACACACATACACACACACACACACACACACACACACACACACACACACAAACACGAAGCAGCATCGGCACAAGGACACACGGGGACATTTACACCTAAATCCGTATAACTCCCATCCGTATAAATACAGCACGCCCCACCGGCCAGACGCGCCTGTAGAGATATCTGGCGCAGATTAAACATATCCCCTACCATCATCACTACTACTGGTCCCACTTACGGCTATGACGATGGCGACCTCAAGCGAGGAAATGTTGGAGAGGTGACCATCCGGGGACGCCATTTCCTTCATCCGGGCAGGGACGACAAGAGGGTGAGGAATTGTTTGGAACGTTTTACGACCGTCGTCATTTTGCCTTCCGCACTCACATTTCTCTGGGCCGGTGAGCGGGAATGAGGAGGGGCTCGTGGTTGTTGTATGTTCAAAGCCCATAATTTTTCGTCCGTCTCCTCCCATGACCTCGCTCCCGTTATGGGCCTTTCCTCCGGTGGGATTTGAGATTGATACTTTGCGAGCCTCCGGATTTTCCCTGTCATCCTCCCATCAGCACTTTTCCCATGTAGCCCAACGGGGATCCCACCATGTGCTGTGCAGGTGGAGCCGGGTATAGTATGTTTACTCTACCATTGCTGGCAAAGTGGAGAGTGGAAGTAATTGAAGAATTCCCCAAAGTTTGATTTCCGCTCTCCCGTGGGAGGGAGTGAGAGTTAATGAGGAGGACGCATGCACGGAGTGTTGATTGGGATTGGGATCGTTGGAATTATCTATAGGTATTTCCACCACTCCCTCCCGTGTGAGCAGCCGTGTGGGGATGGGAGAGATGGCGAGGAAATTTAAACAAATCTGGCAGAGGAGCGTAGATAAAAAGATGGCATCTAAAATCTGCCTCCAGCCGCCCTCCCCCAGTGTTTATATACGCAGTGATGGTGGTTATAATGTGTAATGCTCGTCGGTACTGAGGCATACACAACACATGATCTTGGGGGAGGAGCGATCCCTCTCTGTTTATCCCTGCAGTTTGATACAGAATCAAGTTGAAAGTCCACCAGGGACGACTCACAGGGAGGAATGGAATAGGCGAAAAGGTACCTCCGACGTACCCATCCGCAGAGTCCTGCCGGCTTTGGAATGAGCGGAGGATCTCGCCAATCCTCCTCACATGAAGGTCGTCTGGCTTGTGTTTGTTCACGGGCCCGAGATATGACACTCACCGTGTGTGGGATAAGGGAACTTACTATTAATCCCATGCGCGGCTACAGAAGGACGGGGTACCGGGGAGTCCTTGAGTATCCTCCCAGCCTACGGTTATTCAAACAGTGGCATGATTTCCAGTCATTTCCTCCGCTCCCCGCTTATCTTTACAACTTGTTTCCGGCTTGGAGCCTGGCTCATACGTGTAAATCATATGCTAGCTCAAATCCCCCTCTCAGAGCACCCATTACTTCCAGGAGGGCAATTAGCTCAAATGGCGAGGCGCAGAAGTCGGAGTCTGTGGGATAAGTCTCCTCAAGTGCTCCGTAGTATTATATTTCCAGTAAAAAAAAATGGGACAGTTTGCAAGGCTGTAGAGCAGTAGAAGGGGGCGGATTTAGTTATTTCTATATTTTTTTTCAGAAAATGAAATGGCTGTAATATAAATTTCCCCGCCCTATCTCTCTCTCTCTCCCGGGAAACAAATTGGGGGGATTATTGGAAGAGACGAGAAATTTGGTGGAGGTCAAGTGAGATCCGCGAGAGCTTGCGTCTGATGGGGATCACATGTCTCACAAAGTACTCGGGAATACACCCGCACATACACACAAGTACACAAACACCCAACCCTCATACCCGTGCGCCCACAAACACACACCCGAATAAACACATTTAGTACACACGGCCTCACGTACACCCACACACGATACGTTGGGACATAGGATCGTAGACGCAGACGACAGTTTGGGCACATAATCACATACGCACAGGACACGTTAGGACACAATCATATGCACACACAACATCCGTATACACAGTCGTACTTACACACCAAAAGCGCACACAAACACACGCGAGAAGAAAATACACGCACAAGTGACATTTCCAATGTGAAACAACTTCTGATGCCTCTTAGTGCTTTGGCCATCTCGAAATTTCCGTCTGAGCATGTGCCTTTTTTGTCAAAGCGTGGGAGAAGATGGGGGTGGACCATCTGTCTATATATACTCTACTTCCCCCCCCCGTATGAAATAGCTCCGTTCCGTCCATCCGAAATGTCCACTTACCACTTGAAGGCCAGTAAATCTGCTCAGATTACGATAAATCTCTGGCCAGGGTAGACTTCCGAGCTGCGGAGCTTGTAGTCGTACTGGCTACAGACCGGTGGACCGAGTACTAACTACTCTCGCTCTACTAACCCCTCTCATACTCCGGTCGTACGTACACATTCATATGCCTTTAGAATTTCTAGTTTCTTCGTGGAGAGCCCTGTTATATGTGTGGACTTTCCCGGAGTTCTCCACGTCAGTAGGGAGCCCTAAATACAGTGCTGTGCGGCTCGTATCTGTAGCCATAGTGTGTGAGCTGGAGCAATTTACTCTGCTCGCCCAGTACTACCTCCCCTCTTCCCCTTCTCTCATTCTCCGTGTCTTAAATGACAAGCTCAGAACGGCTTCATCAACTCCCACCTCGCTCACAGTCATCCCACTTCCCCAGGTCCATGTGCCCCTCTGTACAGTCGTCCCACTGTGGCCTATAAAAAGTTGATCTTTACCCTCCGCCGCACACCCAGACATCCTCCCGGCCGAGTGAAGTCATAATGTCAGATGGTGAAAGTTAACGAGGAATCCTCTCATGACACGTAGTAGCATTTTCTCCCAGGTAGGTAGGACTCGTGAGTTCTTTCCCGGAGTGCTCAATATCCCTTTGAGTCTCTCGGCAGGAGCTGTGGGAGTGCTATATGGCAACGATGTGCATCTTTACCCTGCCAAAAAGGTAAAGTGCGGAGCAGCAGCATATGAGCTCATGTTCTTTTCCTGGCCATCATCATAATACCCCTCTCAATCCTCCTGTGTGCATGGCGTGTGTGCATTGAGAACGTATAGGAATTCCGGGGGATCCCCCGATTTTCCCCTTCAGCATCCACATATGGGAACGGAGTTAACATTTAGAGTGACCTGAGGCCGAGTAGGAGAATGTTACAAGTGGGCACAAGTGCACACTTGAAACAAGGTGGCGGCGGCGGCGGCGGTGGTGGTGGTGGTGGTGGTGGTGGTGGTGGTCTAACAAGTGGAGGGGAA
>WJFA01003909.1:0-11729 GCA_009870155.1 Pseudobourletiella spinata | reverse complement strand
GTCAAACCTATTCCACCGCCGTGCGGCGACACAGTCTTCCTCGTACAGAAAGTATTGTAATAAAAATGGCTGTACTTTCATATTAATACGGAAATTAATACTATTTAGAGGCTACTAGAGTTTACGATGGAGGCTCTTGCGTAGAAATATGGTAAATGTGACACGTGGCCTGTAATGGAGGTAAAAACCTCAGGCAGCCCTCAGCCCTGTATGTGCCAACTGCAAACACGTCTAACTTAAATAATTCAGAGCAAAAAGTCAGCCGATCGAAAGCAATTACTATAAGCATTCTATTGTGATCTTTAGAATTCTTCAAACTATGGCCCTGGGTTGAACAAACAAAGGTAATTTTTCACTCTTGTGTGACTCTGTTGTCCGGAATGCATGCTGTCCCTACTGATTTCATGCTTTCCAGAAAGTGTTGGCTAAATTCCTAATCGTTTCTTTATATACATTTTCGAGAGGAGCCCTTGTCGTTAGTTCTAATGAAGTCAATATAGAACCTACCAATACCAGTGGAAAGCAGCGACCCAAAGTCTTGTATACAAAACATCATCAATATACCTTACAATTCCTTTTTTGGAGGCGTCAAGTGGACACGGAATCGAGGTAGTTGGGCACAAGTACCAGTTGTCATTGTGTCTCATGGAACTGCTGGTCCTCTTATTTGCTCTGTCAGTTAACTTCTGTTGTCTTCCATTCGATGCCCCAGGTGCATGCGCTTTGCCAATTTTGGTAGGTGAGTTAAGCTCACTTTTGTGTCCACTCGCCAACCCCAATGAAATTATCTCTGCGAATGCCACTGGTGGAATTTCCCCAGCCATTTTTAGAACTTTTCAGAATGGTGGTCTTCGTATTTCGTGGGACATGTTGATGACTGCCGAACTCGAGAGTCCTTCGGGAACCTCACATATTAAGGTTTTATTCCCTTCTGCTGTGAATGTATCCCACATTTTTGAGGAGGTGGCCCAAAGTATGGTTCAATCTCCAAATCGACCGGTGGTAATGATTTGTTGGCCAATAGTGTACGCCGTTCTTGATGACGCACTGGATCATATTGTTAGCCTCACAGAACACTCAGAAAAAACATCGCCCACGGTCCAAGATCAAGTCTATATTTGGCTAGCCCTGAAGTTCGGAAAATATGCGACTGTGGAGCTGTATTACGTTTTACAACAGCGTTTTCTGCACGAGCTAGAAATTTTTCAAGGACTGGAAAGGTACGGTATGGCCTGGATGGAATGGAATTGGGACGACCTAATATTAATCCCGTCACAGAGAAAAGACCTGGGATTGGTTCAGCTAGCCGCAGCGGGACAGGTAAAAATTTGAACGAACATGCCAAATACAAGGTGCCGTAATCAAAAAATGAATCAATTTTGAATATTTAGAGAGATGAAAACTATAAAATATTGACGGATGTCAAGGTCACAGATGGAAATGTTGAATTTATCGGAGGTGTCGGCGCTTGCCTTCTCTGGGATTTGCAAGAACTCTTCAGATTTAAGTGAGATCTTTGAAAGTTTTTGGAAATGCACTGCACACTCATGACAAAAATTTGCCTGCTCATGTATTCGACATAGGTTTCGAAGCATCGAGGGGAAGGGATGGATCACCCAGATGCCAAATAGTACGGTGTTGACGGGACTTGCTCATCAAATAGTGAATGGGGAGGTGGACTTGGTCATCTCTCCCTGCGCTATCCATTCTTACCGTGCGGCATACTTGAAATTCCTCCCAGCCGTATCTTTCTCAAAGTAAGAAGTGAATCCTCATGAAAGGCTGTCCATCATCGAAAAATTCAAAATTTTATTCCTATGAATCATTAACAAAAAGTAATCGAAGGCCAAACCAAAACCCGTTTTCAATTTTTCATAAAAATTGAAAACGAGTACTAAGAACACCTTGTTGAAGATGTAACGCAACAACAGTGTCTCCCTAAAGTGGTTCACCGTTTAACGATGTAGGGTTCAGCGCGGTAAAGTGTAATAATGGTGTACGGTGCAGGGGAATGGCTTTCTACCGTGAACCTCCGAGATTGGCTTCGGGGCAAAATATACTCTTCATTCCATTTAATTCCACCGTCTGGGCTGCCGTGGTCCTCGTCTGGACAGCCACCTTTCTTGCTCTTCTCACTGTCCACTGCTACAACACCCCTGACTGCCAAATACATATTAGTGAAGTCATCTTACTGGTAGTTGGATTAGCCAGTCAGCAAGGTATGTGCATGAATTTGTATATTATAACGCTCTCTTGTCTATAGTTATCGTGTTGTCGCATGATGGCGCGGTCTCTCAGCAGATGTGGGAAACCCCACGGATAAATTTCGTCATCATATATTCAAAAATTTGCATCCAGCCGGTTTATTCCTCCAATTGAGAAGTTCTGAAAATGTGGGAGATCGGAATCGGATTTTGTTTCTTCCACACAATGAGAATCCTGGCAATAGCTAGAAAGACAAAATGTTGTGCAAACCCAAACATCGGGCAAATACATCAACATGGAACTAAAGTGCTTTGGGAAATCCAGAAGTATCTCATCTAAAATTACTTATGTTTTTGCATGGTCCGGGCTAGGATATCGGTCAAAAGATATCCACTCCTTCTCCGTCCGAGCTGTGGTTCTTACTGGGATACTCACGAGCCTACTGACATATTTCTTCTACACTGGCTCGTTCATAGCTACCGTCTCCGCTCCCATATCTGTCATCAGGAGCATCCAGGACCTCGTCAAGGATAATTTCCAAGTCTTTATCAATCCGAGTTTCCCAGAATTCTCCCTTGAATTCGTATCGGTGAGAATCAGTTAAGCAACTTAAAGTCAAATTCTGCCCACGAAAGTGCCAATTTCAATCAATTCGATACAGAGATCCAGAAGTG
Organism: Pseudobourletiella spinata; assembly: GCA_009870155.1. Lineage (NCBI taxonomy): Eukaryota > Metazoa > Arthropoda > Collembola > Symphypleona > Bourletiellidae > Pseudobourletiella > Pseudobourletiella spinata. Next base: position 8,850 of record WJFA01003909.1, on the reverse strand, counting down.
CATATTTTTAGGGATCATTGTTTCAAGGTTCTCAATCTTGCAGGATGCGGCAGCTCAGGAGAAACTTTTACAAGCATCGCGCAGACTGTACCGCGATCAGGTCGATGCTTTCACTCAAATTGCTTCTTCTGACTCGCGCCGCGCTTTCCTCCTCAATACTGATGGATTCCTAAGTGAGGAGCTAGAAAAAGTAGTGGACAAAGCTGACCTCTGCCAAATTACCAGAGTTGAAAACGTGCGGAGCCAGCGGGTTAAGGAGGGTATGTTCCTGCAGAAGGGTTCCCCGCTCTACGAAATGTTTTCCTATGGGTACATTTACTCAATAGTAACTTCCAAGTCGCAAGTGCACGAATTGCATATGGTTTTTCTGGATTCCAGAACTATTATCCTTATTGAAAGGGGGCTAAACGGACGCTACTGGAGCCTGTACCGGAAAAGGGCATACATTCATTGCCTCACAATTCCGAATCCGACTGGTCCGTTGAACCTGGGCATCGGCCACGTATTCTTCCTCTTCGCGATTTTCTTCATTGGTGTCTTGCTCACCCTGAGCGTCTTCTGCCTGGAAAGACTTACGAGTAATATTTCAGGCGACGCAATATTGATAGGAATCAAATGCGATTAAAGAAAATCTGAAAGTCAAACCGCCTCGAAAATCGTAAGGGAATTGTATGTAGTATTGATGCTGTGCGCCGTGGACCTATCAACAGTGTCCGTGTTATTTACATATATGCATTACGAAATTTCTTGGTGTATTGGCACTGATACTTACTTTCAAATTAGAAAATTTGCACTTTATCTGTTCAAGTTAGAGGTAGTAGTAAGATTTTGTTGAAGTGCGCAGTAAACTCTTCAGCATGGTTAACACAGATGAAGGGACAAAATAAGACAACAGTAAGAATAATCGCAGAGTGCCAGAGATCACTCAAAGATTGGTACGAAAAATTCCAGATGCCCAAGCAAGTGATGAGCGGTCAGACTCGCGTGAAGAGCCTGCAATCCAAAAGCTATAGTAACTAATGTATTCATTGCCGATTTCACTTCGGCTGCACCTATTACATCTTGTTTATTAGATTTCTGACATTCAGAAGTTGTAAAGTTCCTATTAGGTTCAAGCAAGCTATTAAACTGAAACACCAGCGAATGGCCTTAAGCAAATCCTCGTGGAGTGACAGTGACTGCTTCGTGGTGGCACTGCAGCTTTTGCTAAGAACGTGCCACGATAAGCATTATATTATAAATATAAATCAAGAAATACCTCGCCGCAACTTTTAGAAGTCAACAAGTAAGAATACGATTGCATCAACTAGGGTCTTCATTATGGTAAGCACTAGTTGCTTATCCGCAAAGAAAGCTCCGGCCATTGAAAAATGTATTGCTCGCATTGTGGCTAGCTTCTTTTTATACCACGTTTTCGTTGAATTGGGATATCTGATAATATCTCTCCTCCAAACTTTGATAACTGCAGATGAAGCCCAATGAACTTCAGCCCACGTATTAATTAGTATGAGTAGGACCGTGGTCATCACAAATGCTGTTAAATATAAAGCTGCAGAAATGACTCCTCTCAGCCGAATGGCGCCGTACATGGAGAACGCGGAGATGAGTATAAGTAGCACTTGAGTTCCAAGCGTAAGGAATGCGTAGACCGTATTGGCTTGTCCCATGAGAAGCTGCAAAACTTGATATTTGTGAAACATCTTGTCAGGATTCATACTCACTTCGGAACTCTCGTGTTTGCAGTGGTTTCTATTTTTTAAATTATATTTGTTTTGAAATCAGCAGCAAGAGAAAACTAAAAGGGGGAAAACTTCATCTTACCGGAAGTGCCCAAGGATGCCTATGAGTGAGAAAAACCATATTTGAGACGTGGAAACCATCAAGCATGAATTAGTACACTGAGACATCCAGTAAGAGGTCCAAATAGCGGCTGAAACGATTCTGACGAACGTATAATTTCCGAAAGTGGATGACAACTGTTCCGGAGATCCGGGTCGAAAAATTCCAGCCAAAATGAGGACAACACCGTTAATGATGAAAGCGATATAACATGTGAGAACAACGACTTCGCACACTCGGGAAACGAATCGGTTTTCGAAGACTTCATCTGTGGAGCAAAAGTTGGAATTGTTATTAAACTTCCATGGCTCATTATCAGCTACCACGTCCAGCCGCAAACAAACCAAATTTTGTAAGTAAGAAATATCGTAAGGATGATTATCATCAGCGCCACGGAATCCATCCGTGGTATAACACCGGCTGTCAGTTGACCACTAGACCAACTGGGATGACTTTTGGAGCTGTCACAATTTTCGCGTTATCGTGCGAACAGACGGACCGACGTACAGCACCAACTTAGTAAAATACCCTTAGGACTACTCAGCAGAATTCAGTACTAGGACTATTCGTTTTGATACACTACTAGCAAACTTAAGCAATAAAATGCGGAAAAAACCAACCATTTTGATAACTACGCAAGAATTTGAGATATTCTTGCAGAAATTCTTCAAACTCGTGACGAAAGCAGATGTAACTCAGTTGGAAAATAACGGTAAACGCCAAGAAAACAACAAGATAAAACATGAAGAGTTTGTTGGAAATATCTTCGCCAGATGTACTTGTTTTGATGCACTTGTACATCACAAATCCGTAATAGCCAAAAATGACGGATGCATAAATGTACCACGGGAAAATACCATGCCGGCGTAACTCCGGCAGGCACGTCCGATCGTTCCAAATGAATGGATGACTTCGTAGTACTGCACCATCTTTTATGGATCGTCTGAGTATCTTCAGGGTGCCATGCGAAATCAGCTGGATATCTGTTTTCTGGTCGAGCATTATAATTATAATGGTAGCGCTGTTCTTTTAGCTGTAGAATAGCATTAAATATTTTTGAGCGGATTTTGCAAAGTTCTTGGCTACTAGCAATATGATCGCAGATGTTAGATGATCATTGTTACTGTTGCTAAATGGATCAGTTGACCAAAGGCACTAAACCGAATCCGTGGGCTGACAATCGTTCCTCGTAACGATAATGAAATTTGGCGAAAGTCTTCCCGTACGACTGTTGGCGTACGACACTTCGTCGAAAGTTCCTTTTACTAGATCCTGTTTAGAGGAAATGTTTTTTTACTGATAGTCACTATTATTGAATCCGTACGTTACGTTCTTATTAACTACATGAAATGGAGTTTTTGGTTAACAAAATTGGACCTTATGTATTGTAGTCAAACACGAACTGCTGTTTGGAATGCTATCGCGAGTGAACTTGACAATTCGAGTGACAATTTCTGAGTGATACGAGGATAAACATTGCCTTGATTCACGATAAACAGAAGTTCAAGGATTACAAAACCTTTACCCTTTTACTGTTCCACGATCAACGAGTACACATTTCATGCGGAGTACGCGTGTACACCGTTAATAATATTTGTATCATACAATAGTAAAAAAATTCTTTCATTGACAGTCAAGCAACTAAGTCAATTTTCAAAAACAAACGGCTGTTAAAATATACGATGAAGGTATAATTAGTGGATTTTGAACTCTGATAAATGGCAACGACTAATTTTGAGGGGTTTGAATACTTATAGATAAAAGGTAAAGAGCAATTTCAAAGCAAAACGGAGCGATTTGTGCATCATAGGTAAAACAGCGAGGAATAAACACAGGTGTACATACACCACCCCTCGAGCACATCCAATTAATTTCACCTTCCAATTAATTTATCGCGGAGGTGTCATCAATAAAATGCAATTAAATGTTATTATGACAAATTAAGTAAAGGTTGTTTCAAAAATTAATTGACATATCCACTGTCGAGGACAGCTTGTTCCATTTAATATATTTTTAATAATTGTTACCAATTAGATCTACTTTAAGTTAGAAGTAAATAAGATTTAATGAAAACATAATGAGAGAGGGAAAACAACTTGAACGAGAGTGAGTCAGAACGTCGGCCAAATTGATCGGCTATATTGGACAGCCATATTGAAACGGATAGCTCATTGATGAAAACCGTTAACTTTGTAATATTTCCACTTAGCGTTGATTTTATCAACTGGTCCTTCGAGAGAGAGCATCTTTATCGTTTTTTGACATAATAGCGCTAAATATTTTGGTCCTTCGAGCCGGATCGAACGGTTCTGTGAAGATATAGAATGGAGAAAATCCAAAATAGCCTTCGTCTGAGAGGAGCTGCTGCTCCAACTGTGACATCAGATGGAGAGAAACAGCAAGATAGCCCTGACGCGTCTATTGTAAGGTACAAGGAGACAAAATCGAGTTCAAAACATACGCTAAGGAGCAATGCGAGCGTCCAAAGACGGAAGAAATTAGAGGCTGAGTTATAAGCTATGAATTTGGTCCACAGTCTTGAGGAGGAAAACGACAGCGAATAAACGCTTGTTCAGAAGACGTTGGAGCTAAGCCGAGCACAGTTGGACGAAGAATATGATGACAAGAGTAAAAAGTTTGACGATCAAGAATTACCTAACGGTGATCCTGACTTATCACAACATAAAGTTGAAGACTTGGCTGGAAGACTTCCCAACGCGAAACTCATTTGGGCGAAATGTCATCTTCCAAGATCAGTCAATGGGTCACTTAAATCAAAGAATTTAAAAGCTACTGGCTCGACAGTCAGTTTCAAAAGATCTTCCTATCTTAATCATCGGGCGAGCGAACAACAAAACGGTGTGGACTTTCCGACGATGAAAACTTGGCGAGACTTATGAAGTGTCTCAAGGGAAAGGCTCGAGATGCTGCCCTACACGTACTCACAGTACCTGNCTCGAGATGCTGCCCTACACGTACTCACAGTACCTGAGAATGTCGGAACGGTGATCGAAACGCTTCGAATGACATTCGGGCGACCATCATTAATAATGAAATCCAAGGTAAACAATGTGAAAGCTATTGAAGCGCCAAGAGAAAGTAAGCCAGAATCCATCATTAGGTTCGCCAATCATGTGAAAGGTTTTGTCAGTACTACGAAAAGTTTGAACTGTCGGGGACATCTGAGTAATCCACAGCTGGTTGAAGATCTGGTGAGAAAATTGCCAAGTAGCCTGCAGCTTCAATGGTGCCTCCGGCTAGATGAAGAAGAACCCTCATTAACAGATCTATCTGAGTGGCTTAATAAAGTAGCTAAAGCTGCGTGCTTCATGCCGGGAGCTTCCACAACAAAATACACTGAAAGGAGTGGAGACATCCGTCCTTTAAGAACTGTACTGGTATCAGCTGAGTCAAACGAAAAAACAAGAAGACAAGAAAGGAATCCTACACTGTGTCCTAGATTTAAGGAAGACCACAAGTTAATAATCTGCCAGAAGTTTAAAAATGAAATGATAGTTGGAAACTCGTCACTTCCTGCAAGCTCTGTTTTGGTTGGCTGGATGGAGGGCACCTGACTCCGAAATGCCATATGAAAAAGAAATGTGGTACAAACGATTGCACTAAGCCGCTTCATCCGAGTCTTCATAAGGATTCTAAAGCGAGCTGGTATGGTCGTGCAACTGAGCCAATGAAGGATATTCTACTTCGAATAATACCGGTTAAATTGTATGGAGCCAAAGGAGAATTCGACGCATGTGCACTTTTGGACGAGGGCTCCACATTAACCATGATTGACGAACGTATTGCAATTAAGCTCGGAGCTGATGGTCCAAAGGAATCATTATGTATGCAATGGACTAGGGAAATCTGTAAAGCAGAAGAGGGGTCGATGTCGGTTTCGATGCAGATTTCTGGAACCCACCAAAAGGCGAAAGTGTTCAAGCTTAATAATGTACGCACCGTAAAGAACATCTCCCTTCCTTGTCAGAGCGTCAACATGAACATAATTCGTAGAAAGTGGTCGTACTTATTAGAAGTAAATTTCAAATCTCTTAACCGTGCTATCCCAACAATACTGATTGGTCAAGATAATATCTTGCTAACAACCCCCAGAGAAATTATCCACGGTGGACGCGATGTACCTGCCGCTACTAAGACATGGTTGGGTTGGGTCGTTCATGGGAAGACTACGATACCGGGGAGAACCCACCCAGTTCTCACCCATCATGTTTGTGACGGACTAAATCGTGACGTTGAGCGTGTGCTTATTGATCTGGTGAAATAGTCTTTCTCCACTGAAGATTTCGGGGTAAAGACACCGTAATAAGAAATTGAGGTCGGAGCATAATGACAGAGCAGAGAAATTACTACGCGAAACGACAAAGAGGATAGGAGAACGCTTTGAAACAGGCCTCCTTGAGAAATCAGAAAATATCTCTCTTCCTCAGAGTAAGCAAAATGCATTACGAAGATTATTCTGCATGGAACGGAAAATGGACAAGGAACCTGCGTTTTCAAAGGCATACTGTGAATAAGTAGAGGAATATTTGCAGAAAGGGTACGCTAATAAGCGCACAGTGAAAGAGGCCCAAGTAACAACGCGGTGGACATGGTATATTCCGCATTTCGCGGGATTCAATCCGAATAAACCCGGAAAGCTCCGACCGGTCTTTGATGCAGCAGCGAAGTCTAATGGTGTTAGCTTGAATGACGCCCTAATGACAGGGACTAATCTGCTTAGTCTATTGGCGGCAGTGCTGTGGAAGTTTCGAATGCACAAGATTGGGTTCACTGGTAACATTAAAGAAATGTTCCACCAAGTACGAATACGGGAACAAGACCAGCAATTCCAACGAATTCTATGGCGGGGAGCAGATCGTCACAGGCCCCCAGATACGTATGTCATGACGGCGATCACATTTGGGGCTTCATGTTACCCGGCCAGTGCAATATATATCAAAAAAAGAGAAATTCAGAAGAATTTCGCGCAGAGTTCGCACATGTTCAAAAGATATCAGTACAGAAATTCTACATGGACGGCTATCTCGATGGGCGAGACAGCGTCGAGGAAGCACTGAAACAGATCCAAGACGTCACTACTGTTTTCCGGGGGGAGGGTTCGAGGTCTTCAGTTGGACCTGCTCATCCCTCGATGTATTAATTCACATTCCACCAGACATGAGAGCAAAAAACTAGAAGGATTTAACTCTAGACTCAGAACTCCCTGTTGAAAAGGTGCTCGGCCTATGGTGTGACCCCGACCTAGACTACTTCACCTTTAGAATGAATTTCCATAAAGTGAAGCCTGAGGTAATTCAAGCCGGTGTTGTGCCCACTAAGCGCGAGGTGCTCTGCGTAATCTGGTCTTTATTCGATCCACTTGGCATGCTGTCCCATTTTATCATAAAATCAAGGATATTATTCCAAAGAGTTTGGAGATCCGGAATAGGTTGGGACGACTTTCTGGCCGACAGCAAGTTCAGTGTCTGGAAGGGTTGGTTGCAGGAGCTTCTAAAGATTACCAAGATGCAGATACTACGGTACTATGGCTCTATGTCCAAGGACAATGGCTAAGTCTAGCTTCATATTTTCTGTGACGCAAGCGAGGACGCATTCGCATCAGTCGCATACCTGCGATACTCGTCGGTAAACGGTATCAAAGTTTCGTTTGTGGCAAAGCGAGGGTCGCGCCACTCAAGCCTTTAACAAACCTTCGTTTGGAACTACAAGCCGATTTAATGGGGATCAGACTCTCAAGTACTATCAAGCGAGATCACAACTTGGAGATTTACGAGACCCACTTTTGGTCAGATTCAACCATTACTCTGTCTTGGATTAACATGAGAAGAATAAAGCAGTAAGTATCCAGTCGAGTAGGAGAGATACTTAAATCAAGCGAACCATTCCAGTTGCACTGGGTCCCTATCGAAGAGAATGTGGAAGATGACGATACTCGTATTTCACGGACGACTGATTTAAGATCTAGCTGTAGATGTATTCTCATCTTGGTTACGTTTGATTCGGAGTACTGCATGGTGTTTTCGGTTCATTTATAATGTAAAACGAAAGCTTAAAAGAGAAGTTATTAGAAAAGGTGAACAACTAGTAACGGAGTTGAAAAAAGCCAAAATTGAATGGTGGAAAAAAGTACAAGGAGAGTGCTTTCAGACCGAGATATCGAATCTTTGGAAGAATAAGCAAGTATCTTAAGTAAGTAGAATAATCTCAGGAAGTAAATTACCTCATTATATTATATTATAATTAGCTGTCACTGTCATTTGGATCTGACCACATCAAGTGGAATCTAGCTAAGTTAAATTCGTAGAGAGTTGGCGTTGTTGGAAGTTGACAGTATGTCACGATTTCGTCATTTAGAAAATCTGTACTGACTGCAGTGTACATCTGATACTGCGATGGGTCGGTCGGGACATTACCTCCAAATCAGTGTAATTGTAAGCCCGATCGAGCGACTGCATGATGGAACTAAAGGGTTAAAGGTTGTACGAGTGTGGGGAGAGTGGTGAGTATTTAGGCTGACAATAATAGTCCGGATTTTCTGAAAAATAATAGAACCAATCATGTTCACTTAGCTTGGCTCCTCACAAAACTTTTTCATATTTATGGATGACTAAAATTAAAACAAGCTTTACTTTTATTGGTTAACTAGCTGATACAGCCTCGCCCAAAAATGGGACAACACGGATGTCTCGAGGAAGTTTTAATTTTTGACGGCATTCTGTCGCAGGACAAAACATACGTTTTCTGTCTAGATATCCCGTACCTGAGTACACACAAACTTTACAAAGACCGTATTTTGAGTTTTTCAGTCTTGCAAACACACTGAAAAAAGAGGCATTTTCAGAGCCTGCACAGTTGCACAGTATGGACACCTTTAGAGCACAATGATCAACGTGATTACATCTAAAAGTTCTTGAAAGAACTTGGATATAGTCACGAGAATTCCAAGATCCACCCTGGGTGCTGTAACGAAGAATATTGGAGCATTTGTAG
>WJFA01003908.1:0-11729 GCA_009870155.1 Pseudobourletiella spinata | reverse complement strand
GGTGCCGTCCCTGTCGAATCCCTCTCCTTATAACTTGCAAGGATGCAAGTAATAAACATTCTATCACTCATATGCGCTGACGGTCCCTTTATCAAAATCGGCTCGCAAATACCTGAGAAATGCTCGTTTTCTTGTAAGAAATGTTTACTTTTTAACATGGGCATAAATGGCATCTTCCGATCGGCCCACACACCAAATGGACGCACAGACACAATCAGGAACTCATTTGAGAGCTAACGACGAGTTGCAATTTAGAATATACAGACATTTCCCCAATCCAGGAGGGGTCTCCAGGGTTGAGAGAACTTATCTACGACTATTATTCCAGCGTTATTCATAGCAACAAATCTAACTTGGGACAGTTCAATCGCACTATTTTTGACGATGTTTTATCATGGTGTATATACCACACATTCTTAAGGAAACACATAAGAACCATAAGTAGCGACTTTGATCTACTGTGGTTACCGAGTAGATGAGTCAGGAGTAGAGAGTTCATGGTTACAAGTTCAAGTTACACGAAATTCGTTTAACAGGGACCAATCAGCCTATTTTACACTCCCATTCCAGAATTTCAGCTCGCTCGTGTACGTTTTCTGCAAAATATTCTCATTTCTCCATCATCTATGCTACCTTGGCAAACCCAGAACTTCCTTTTAATCTGAGGGAAGGTGGTGTCTAGTGTAATACACCGGGTCGTTTAAATTAATGGTGCGTATGCCCATCTTATAGATCTAAATAAGCTGGGTGATATTTCGGCAAATTCTAGTGCTCGTCCCTCGTATCCTATTTCATTATTGCTATTTGCCAAATGTCCTCGTGCTCACATCCTTCTGTAGCAATGCGTGGACATTGGCTTGAGATTTCACCAACTGAATAAATTGCCCCAGACAAAGCTAACACACTGATTGCAAATACGCAACATTAGCAACTTCTTCATTAACAGTGCATGAGAATCACAACCGAGCAAGTACTTAATCTACATGACATAAACTTAAATTTTATTTTTCCCATGCTGGCAACTACTGTAGACAAGTTCTCGTCCCTTCCGTTTTGCGTGGAGGAAAAGTGATGCTAAGGAACTGTCCTTGTCAAAAGGGGCCCGATGGTAAACTGTAACTACTCCAAACATCACCATGTGAAATATCTTAAGCTGCGCTGCTGGCCGCATGCATGTCTTAAGTTACTATTGAAACCAGAAAAAAAGAACCATGAGGCAGTGAAAAGTCATTCATCCATTGATGATGTGACTCATAGCGCAAGCACAGAGAATAAACTAAAAGTACTTGAAATTGTCGCATTTACTCTTTACTCATGTTATGAGTAGTGTGAGGATGAAAGATTTCAACAAGTCCTATATTTTCTCATTTCTTAAAGGTAAGGCAACGTAAAAAATATTGACCGCCTGATTCGTGATACCGTGAAAACTTCGGTACAATTGTTTATTTCTATTTTTATGTTTATGAGTTCCCTGCGCGGTAAAATTCAAAGCTCTGTAGAGGGTATTTGAGTTTCGTTTCGTTCGTTGCTCCGAACTCCTGCTATTGCTCGTGTCCAGCGTCACATCCGTGAATCTGGACTGAGGCTGAACATGCTAATTGTTAGCATATTTAACGGTAATATGCCATAAAGTATTAATAACATTTCATGCGTTTAATTCAGATTTTGGTGTGCAAATTGTGTGAATTGTACAAAATTAATGGGTGTCGTTGTTTTGCTATTTGTGCAGGTGTTGACCTGTGGGAAATATTATTGGACGTCAATTTGAAATTCTTTTGAATATAATGGGGGTGTTACATCGTGCGCTGTTGAGTTGGTTCTTAGGATTAGTGTTTCTAATTTTGCTAGTGATCAGACTTGATCAGAGAACACAGTGGAATTGGTTCATAGTATTCATTCCAATGTGGATATTTGATAGTGCTGTTATAACCTCGGCAGGATTCCATATTGTAAGCCGTTGCCGAGCGGAACCACGCCAGATTTGTAACTCTTTTCTAGCTCACAAGCTTCATTTTCTTGTTGCCGTGGTTTTGAAGATGACTCTTCAAATTCTCATTTGCCTCAAGTTGGAAGTATCTTCGTGGAACCCCCCGTTATGCTATGTTTTCATCCCCCTGTGGTTCATCTTGGGAGCTGTCATAGTTAGGATGACACATCACCTCGCGCAAATAGCAACCGAGAGACCGTTCATGTTTAATAGTTTCAAAATGACGTAAGATGGTTTAAAACATAAGAGGTCATGCTTCTTCAGCTGTCGCTGGAAATGAATTCTTCATCACCCTGTCGCTGTCGTAGTTTTTTGTGTAGTAAAACTGATTATATATGTGTACTGGAATTTTTATGTGTGCTACAGCGGTTGAGGTGCTTGATTTTGTTTTTATAATTTGTACCTTCTTCAGGACAAGACGCATGTAGATTACGCTGTGCTGATCCAGATTTGTGCTCTGTAAGTATGATGGGTTATTTGTGTTATGATGAATTTGTTGGAACACAAGATTTTAAAGTCCGCAATTTTTTGGTTTTAGACTTTTTCGTCGAGACTGACTGATTGTGGGCCACAGTACGAGGAAGAGTGAGAAGTATCCTCGGTATCCGTCGTTGCATTCGCCAATCAAACATTCTTCTTATAGAAGTCAATAAAATGATTTTTGGAAAACACATGTATGTTTATAATGTATATAATAATGTATGTTTTACCAGCAGCTGCAGTATTTCTGGAAGTTTTGCTAGGTAAGATGTTGAATTGTACAATATTAAAACCATTTGTTATACCCCTAATTAAGCCAAGTATTATGAACCAATACAGCGTAATAAATTTGTCATTATCACGCGTTGAGGCTCGAATCTTACCGTCTTTCACTTGCATTACTGTTCCTTATTTTCGTTTATTCGGAATAACAGATAATTTCTTTGACTAATTCCAAATAATATTCATTTTCGCTGCATTCGTTGTTTTAAAGAGTGGTAGCAATTAAAGAGGCCAGAATACAACGGAGGAGCTTCAGAAGTTGAACCTTTTAATAATCCATGTTGTCCGCCATGAGATTAGAGCTAATTAATTCCAGTTTCGTTTTAGTTTTGTCAAATAAAATTTCTTACAAAATTTATTACTTCCTTTGGATGGGGTGCCGTTGTACTTGCTTAATGGAGATGGCATCTCCTGCGTCTTAAGATTTTCGCGGTATAATACTTGACGTTTATCAGTACTTTGCCTGGCGAACTTTTACGAGGGGGAGAAATTTAATTAACTCCAATTAAATCATTATGGGCTCAACTAACGTTATCTATATTGTGCTAATTGTTGAACCCTTCTTCCCTACCTGCTCCATTTTCTATTGTGTCAGTCGTCACATCCGGTATCACTTGTCAGTTCCCTTCCCATAATTGAATTAAAGGTGAATTATGCATAGGAGCAATTAATTAATTTTGAGTGTTACATTAGTTAACGACAAATTGAGGCCTTGAGGCATCTCCGATTTTTTAACCCCTCTCTGCTGCTACGATTAACGTCACAGAAAAGACAAACTATCACACGTACAGTGAACAAATTAGGATTTAGGCACCCTTCTTCTCCGTGGCGTCTCTATCCCACAACTGCACTGTTGCTGCTACAGTTTGCATACTGAGTTGATCAATCTACCACACATTGTAATCCATATATCTAGGCGTCGAAGGGTACCAAGTTGTACATCTTGTGCTTTTATGGTTCCATCGGTGCAGGTTTAGGCCCCCGCTCTCAGGTACATACAAAAAGTTTAGGTTAAGCAATCTCGGGATTCATCGTTTTAGCCTAAATTTTATTAACAATCGGATTCAACACTACCCAAAACTCTGACAATTCTCACTCACCCTCTTGCACCGAGTGAGTCATGCTGGTAAGGTGATTGGTGATTGCTCTCCTGCCTTAACACATTTAGGATTTCTAGGATTCTCTTCTTAATTAGTTCTTCCTACCTTTCGTTACAGGAAGTTGAAGCAAAGAATGGCGAGTTCCTTAATGCAGCGTACTCGAAGTCGGACACACCTATGTGAATCCGAGCATAAATACCTAAATTGAACTCCCTTTCCGAGAGGATCACGTATCCTGTATCCCCACACTTCCGATTCCGACACAACACTACTCCACGGAAACTTGCCAATATTTCGATGTACGTATATTTTCTGTCCAAGAGGCGTTACACCGCATTTGACTGCCTAATTGACTACCGAATGCATCCTTATTAGTTTGCTGCAACCATGAATCATGACAGAAAATCAATCATAGCAGAAAATGCTTATATTTTATCATAAACAAGTTAACCCATTGAATTATCATGAAATGAGATGAAATTTCTTGTCATCTTCGTATATGGAATACGGTGTTCAGTAGAGGGAGCTACGATTAAACGCTACGCTACGGAGCTATACGCTCAATGCAGTACTGACAGCTTCACCACCAACTTTTCCTCGCTCCACTTTAAGCAACGTTGCTATACGTATTGTACACTTATGATGTTTTTGAAAGTTAAAAGTCAATTGTTTAATGCTTCTCTCATGTGATCAATTGCAAGATCGGTGTGCATATGGCGCAGCGTAGACACTCCTTCCTGTAATCTAATGCAGAAGAGCATACTTTTAAGTTCAACGAAAAAAATTTTTTCTTACAAACAGAAAACAAATTCATAGCTTGACTATATGGGCAGAAGATGTTTGTTTTCAGAGAATACCATTCGAAGCTTCATATGAGGGATCAGAATCGTGTCGGTAGTAGTTAGTGAGTGGTCTGTTTCCAATGGGTATGTCAATATCAGACTTATAAGTGAAGGGGTTGAGCACTGCGTGAAGTTTTTCAATTGATTAAAAAGGATCCCTCCGCCACTTTGGAGAGGATTGTGGGTACAAATTTTCGTAACGATATGTACGTATGGCTCCTATGCTCTTTGCAAAGAGATGAGTGTCTGAGCTATAGTGACGGAAAAGGTATAGAAGGGAGGCATTTGCCGAAGTAGTTTTTCGGTGTCATATAGCGCAAAACTTCATTCCCTCCTCTCATTTCTCAGCACAGCTGAATCATCTTGAGTCATCGAGCTTACAGCTGACAGATTGAAATTATCCGTGATAATTGCCTCCATTTTCAATAGCAATAACCAACATACCTTCAACTGAATACTCAGTCGCAGCCAAAGTAGAAAGATTACCCCGCTCGCAATCAATCTCAGAATCTCCACAAAATATTACACACCACCATTCCCACGATGACTGCAGCAATCCGTAAATTGTGAAATTATTTTATTTATATTCTCTCTCGTGTAGGTGTTCCTTAAATGTTACGTACAACGACCTGCCGCTTGTAAAAGGATTGGCGTGTGAAGAACTGGGCACAGATAGTTGAACTCGTGATGTAACTAAAGGGAGAAAATTAAGTTTTAATTATCAGAAGAATAACTTCTTCGAAATCTCGAAGTGCCTTGATTATATTTTGTAGCATTATATTTTGCCAGCATATGTGTAGGCATTGTTAGTCTATAGCATAGTCTGCCTAAAGGTGAAGTGACGAACCTCTTATCGTATTTAAGGTGCAATCACCCCAGAAGTGCTCCGGTCATTGCGGAGCAAGTTCATGAGTGATACAAAAAACGTACTTGCTTCAAATGCCTGTGCCCGAGCTGACCCGTTGGAGCTATGCACGAGTCGCACTGGACTTGACGACATCAATCATGTCTTCAACGTGCGAGTAAGTCTTACGATTTTATGATACTGCAATCATCTAAAGTGGCTATGCTTGGATAATGCAATGATTCTTTTCAGATCGAGAATGAGGGTAAACCGATGACGAACCAGAAAAGTAGTGGACGTTGTTGGTTATTTGCCTTTCTCAACTGTGTGCGGATCCCGTTCATGAAACAATACAACATAGACGAGTTTGAATTTAGCCAGTCACATCTTTTTTTCTACGACAAGGTATTACTTGACAAGATTTTTATTTTTAAAAGATGTGTCTGTGATTAATAAATTGCAACTTTTTTTAAGCTGGAGCGTTGTCACTTTTTTCTGAACAATGTTGTTGAAACTTATAAGAGGGGGGAGCAGGTGGAAGGCCGCCTTATCTCGTTCCTCTTGAGCGTAAGTTATGAACAATTTACTGTGATGTAAAGCTTGGAATAACCGTTGTTATTGTGTTGAAGGATCCATGCCCCGATGGTGGTCAGTGGGATATGGTAACCAATTTGGTCCTTCGATATGGTTTAATGCCAAAGAAAAACTTCCAGGAGTCTTTCAGCTCGGAATCAACGAATAGATTGAACTCTATCTTAAAGAGCAAGGTATAGAAATCTAAAATACAAATTGAAAGTCATGGCAGCGTTTGCAGTATCAAATTTGGCAAAACTAATCTCTAGGTAAATCTTAACTTCTAGCTTCGTGAGTACTGTAAGGAATTGCGTGAGCTTCTGGATCAAGGGAAGGCTACTGAAGAAGTTCAGTCTAAGATTGATGATCAGCTCGCTCAGATTTATAAAATAATTAGTATATGTTTGGGCGTCCCTAAAGAAGAATTCGTTTGGGAATACTATGATAAGTCCAAAAACTACCATAAGGTCGGACCCATCACACCTGTAAAATTTTACGAAGAATATGTTAAGCCGTTCTACAACATCGAAGACAAGGTAACCAAAGCAAATGACATAAATTTGAACATAATTTTCTAGGTAGTTAGTGTAGTTTTATCTAGGTCACAAAGGAACCCGTCTAATTGAAGGGGAAGGAATGGAATTTAAATGTTATGCAACCCTCTACGTTCATGGTTGTTTTAGTTCTGGGAGGTAGACAGAGCCCCGCAACAAGAGGGAAAGAATCGCAATATTAGTTTTGTTTTACTTTGATCTTGTAGGTTTGCCTGGTCAACGACCCGCGTGACTCCAACTCCTTCAACAAAGCTTACACGGTTGATTGCCTTGGCAACGTAGTGGGTGGGAGGTCGTGTATTTATAACAATCAGGACATCGAGCTTCTGGAGCAGGTGTCTGTTGCTTCCATTAAAAATGGGGACCCAGTATGGTTCGGTTGCGAAGTAACAAAGAGATTCGCTTCGAAGCAGGGTATCATAGACCTCTCCATGTAAGTCAAAACATTAGCTACAGAATACTAATAGCTTTATCAATTTCACGTAATATCATATAGGAAAACCCCAATTTTTCTCGGGGGGCTCTATGGTATGCGACAGCACTAGGGGTTTTCCACTATGCTTAATATTGTGTGTTACTACGTATTTTATGTCGAATGATATACTTCAATAGTCATGACTACTCACTGGTGTTCGGCACGGAAGTAAATCTCGGACTCACCAAAGGGCAACGTCTACTATATGGCGAATCGTGCATGACCCATGCAATGGTCTTAACGGCTTGCACGGTGAATGTAAGTTGTCAGCCTCAGAATCATTACTGTAATATAAACTCATGTTTTGTTTCCATTAGTGATAAGTGATTTTTGTTTTGTTTCTATGCAGGACAGCGGCAAAGTATCGAAATGGCGAGTTGAGAATTCCTGGGGAGATGATCGTGGTGATAAAGGTTATTTTGTGATGGGTGCGGATTGGTTTAAGGAATTTGTTTTTGAGCTAGTTGTAGACAAATCACTTGTGCCGCCTGCTGTGCTGGAGGTATTTAAGCAGGAACCTACTGTTTTACCTGCTTGGGATCCTATGGGTACTTTGGCACGTCAGCCTTAGTTAACTGATGCGACATACACAGGATTTGATTTATATATTTGGATTCAGTAAGCAAAAAATTCGGCCACAATATTTTGTAGGCAACAGCAATGTCACTTTTGTCGAATAATAAGAGGTATTCATGTATGGTCAACTACTTGTCAATTTTTTCATCGGCTCAGGAAATCACGCTCATTGGAGTGGTCAGTTCGTACCCTCCAGACCATATTGTGCGCGATATAGGAAAGCACGGGAACTACATCAGCTCTAGTTTTCTGGTTGACGCACTGCAGGATGCTGGCGAAACTAGGTGTAGAGGTTACAGGTGATGCCAATGCCGTTCATATAAATGCAACTTAGCAGTGAACTACAAACAAATAGTTTATGGTAAATTTAAGAGACACAAGTTAGATTTCCCAAGTTCTGTCTGACTGTTGCCTGCGCCGTACTGGACACTGATCATCAAATCATCAGTTTAGGAACACTTCGTTATATTTCCCATGGCCACGATTGCTAGCCTGTTGTTTAAAAAGCATACTGAATGAGAATATAAATTTTATGGTTGCGAACTGCGAAGATATACTTCGATTCTTATTCATTAATGTCATACAGTCATATCACAGATTCAGCCTTACTTAATTTTCACCAGTTATCCACTTCAGTGTACGCTTTCCGCAACTTACGCCGCTTCCATTCGTACTTCAGTTTGGTCCAAATACCGATGCACATTCGCTTTAACCGTGGATCACTATTTGGTGGGAGTGCTTTCGCATACTCGTACTCACGCAGTAAGATTTGACGAGCAGCTCTGAGATTACCAAGCTGTAGTAAACTGATCGCAGCATATAATCGGCACCTAGAAATAATCTGAGGTGAACCCAGCCGCAGGGCGATCAACATTTGCCCCATTGAAACTTTCCCCGCTCGTTTCGCCTACAAAGACAAATTTAGTATTGGGAGAAACATATAAATACTAAAAATATTAAATTTAATTTCATAAGGTTCCTCACACATCTACCGTGCACATAATTTATTTATCCACTCCGTTTATGAAGTGGAGCTCATGCAATAATACTACTAAAGAATAAACGCTAGGCGCCAAAACTCAATTAGTTTTGGCTCCACCAGAAAAAGGGATGAAGCCCTAAATTACTTATACATGAAATCTTTAAGCCTGTTTATACTGCCATAAGTTAGGTTGCTCAACTGATTTTCAGTTTTATTAAAAATTAATTAAGTAATGGTGACTTTTAGTATTCAATTCTACTAAGTTTAACTTTTAGCACGAAGCAAGTACGAATTCCAGGAACTGACAGAAGAATATGCACAGGGCTTATTACTTACAAATGATACATCATTATCTCCTAAAGCAGAGAATGCTCCTCCCAATGTTGACAGCCAGTTCAGAGAATGTTCTAATTCTCTTTTTCCAACCATGAGAGTTTCGGCCATATTATTTCTAAAAATAAGAATATAACAATTAAACATTTCTTACCACTCCCGAGTGGGGGTCGGGAGTCCCGAAATCAAATTATACTCTTGGATATTCAAGACATTTTGCTTACGATTTGAAGTCGAGGAAACATTTTCGAGGTTCAAAAATAACTGTTCTCAGAAGAAACTTGGCGCCTTCTTTTTCTGAATCCCTCCACAGTAATTTGAGATTTATCTGAGATAATATGTACGAAAACTGATACTTATCGATTTGAAATGCTCCTGGGAACTGTCTGCGAAGGTTCTTCCACTACAAAAATACAATGTAGTGAGAGTTACTTTCCAGTGAAACAATACACGACTACCACAGTCTAATTTTATGCTAGCAACGCAACAAATTATAACGCATTCTCCGCAAAAACTTAAATTCTCGATGAGTTTACCGTGACTAGCACGTCACCCGTCGCCTCATTTTCTTCTTCCGTAACACGTTCCACCACAACCAGAAAAGGCCACGTATCAGTTTCCAGTTCTTGATAAAAGTCGAACACTTGAATGATACTGCTCACTCCCTCGGTTTCATCGAACATTTTAAATGGTTTCAGGAACGTTAGCAACTAATTTTTAGCACTTGATTCCACCACGCCGGTTCTATGATAGAACTTCTATCAGCCTTCCGTACACATGTCAGTCAGAAAGATGTCCTTTTCTTCGTTCGATATTGTATTTTGCTAACGAATTCTGTTGCCTCTACGCTCACTTGTGTTTTTGATCCTTGTTTCCCATCTCTTCAAAAAAGTTCATGTTCGTTTCTAGAGCCAAAGCCAAGTCGAATGATAGCGGTTTCGCTATGCTACAGCCTGAGTGAGCTTACTACAACCTACGACCGTACAAACGCCATGGGACGGTCACTAACACGGTCAAAAACAGTGAACAAAATAGGGGACTAGGGAACGGCGCTCAAATCGTCACGTGTTCTCTTTCTCAACCAGCGCCACTGAAGAATAGGATTCAAAGGCAAAAGCGGCCTCCACGGATTTTACATGCTACTTGTCCAAGGTGTAAAGATAGCCATGAGGCAAATTACAACATCGGAAAACCCATGGGGTAAATCCAGCCACAGGATGCACCCACGGGGTAAATGCGGCCACGAGGCTAATTCAGTTGCGGGGTAAGACCGGCACACATGTTTGTCATCCGGAAGGGGCCAACCATTGGCAAACATTACATTCATGTGAAAAATTTTACTGAATTTTACAAATTGTTTTTTTGTCGTGAATTCAGCTTACTGTTTAGGGACAACGTTAATCGTCATTAAATACCAGGTGCCCGATTAATATTTTCTAATTCCAATCTTCAACTAATTGCTCCTTCGAATGAATGCAAATTTGCTTCAAACGCATAGTAAAAGTATCATATTAATTTTGATTTTCCAAGAATATTTGAATTTTTACAATCCGTTGTTATCACAAAAATTTAGGCTTTTCCAATATTCAAATTAGATTTACGGATATTTTTTAATTTCACAAAACTGTTTTCAGCATTCTATAAATTTCAGGACGTAATAACTTGCAGAAGTTATTTTTTTGAATTTCATGAGCTGTAGGATTTTCAAGACATTATTAAAACATTACATAAATTTTAGAATTTTCTTTTAAACGACATCGATTTTCCAAAATTCTGTCAAATTTTTTGTAAAAGCTTAGCAATAATTCAAGATTCCTTTAAGTATTCTATAACATTATTTCTTTTCTGTTATTCTTTTTTGTATTCTAGCAATATTCTTCATTTTTCTGTACAAGCTTCAAAACAAGTTCAACTATGGACATTTTCAAGGGTATTAAATTTTAACAGCATATAATAACCGCAGTATTCTGTCGCAAGCAAGTATTTCTGCAATTTTTGCGTAATGTGTAAATTTTTCTGTCGAGTTTGAGATTTTCGAGTTATTTATTTCCACGAGCTTTCATTAGGTTTCTAACTTGAAAGTATTTTAGTTCAATATTTTAAATGCTCCATTTGTGTACAGCATTTATTAAGGAAAGTGCTTGGATTTATATTTTTGAATTTACTGCTATTTACACTGACTTCCATATTGCATTTTGTCGCTTCGTATATCAATTGAAATAGAAAGGGTTAGACCTGGTTATGCACTATAGCCCTAACAAAGGATGGATTTCATCTATGTCATCATTGCTAAACAGCCCTTTGACTACTGGTAGACTTAAATTTACCTCGTCTTCCTACCACTGGATCGGGATTTCACTCAGATATTTGGCATGGTGAAACTAACATAGTAATCATTCATTGAGAACTCTTGTGCGCACCTTGCAAAATGCTAGCAACAAATGAAACTTTAAGGTTTGCGTAACAATTTGATATAAAATGAAAGTGAAACGTTCAAACTTTCGACAAGGAGTACAGATTACGTTTACTTTCCACCGTTCAAAATGCTTAAGTATACTAAATGCAAGTACATACGTGATATATTGAGTAACTTCACGAGGTTTCGACCAAAAATTGACAACTACTCTCGAATTTTAGAAACTTTGGTACCAAACGATTCGTCTCGGCGAGTAATTTAAGAATATACCACTGGTACCGATCT
>WJFA01003907.1:0-11737 GCA_009870155.1 Pseudobourletiella spinata | reverse complement strand
ATAATAGAAAAACCTCCTTCATTCCCACCTGTTAACTATAGCCCAAATTCCGTATTGGAATGCGAATTTAGTCTCCGCCGTTCATTCTGATGCCTGACTGACTGACTACCCAGGTACTACTACCGTCTATAGTATCTGTTTTTATCAATTTTTATCATCCTGTGTGTTGGCAATCCCACTAGTCTCACAATTATGACCATGTTTTGAAAATGGTGAGGATGTATACATTAACACATTTATGCATGTAAATCCACCACCAAGGATACAAGAGGGCTTCAAGACTCGACGAGATTATGAGGGGATTCCTTTCCTTGGTCAGATCATATGGGGCTATATGATTGGTTCGATGATGGCCATACGACTATATGTTTGTGTGTGTGTGGAATGACAGAGGGAATAATATAGGATGTATGAGTTGAGGGAAATTAATGTGCGTGTGTGTGTGTGTGGAATAGAAATGGAATGCCGGCGGCAGGAGCAGCGGTGGCGGCAGCGGCGTTGGAAAAGATCCCTATCATCATCATCACGGCATATGGTTTTAAACGTTTCAATAGGTAGTGTGTAGAGTGCCGGTTCGGTCCGCGCAGCCCCTTGCTCCCACCATATTCCCATTCAACATTATGGCAAGTTTATATGGGAAAGGGTCGGACATTATGTGGGGTCCACATATGTACGTACATACAATTAAGTACATGTATGTACATGCGTGCGTTCCCTGTGCACATATGCACTGAAGGATATACACTGGATGAGCTAGCTAGCTCTAGCTAGCTAGCAAGCTCGAGCTGTAGCTGGCAAGCAAGCAGTTGGAGGGATGGTGAGTGAGTGAGTAAGTGAGTGAGATATGCGGACTCACCTGATCATCTTCACACCTGAGTCCATGCGGGTGGTCAGAGGAACGCCTCTTTAACTAGGTGCTATATAACAGAGCCTCCAATCATAATTCGAAATATTTTACCCTCCCCAGAATATCGATGAGCGTTGGCGGTGGGTCGGACTGCGCCTGCACACATCCCAGACAGGCTCAACTCACTCACACAGGCAGGGGCACACCACATACACACCCTATGACGTGGCCAGCACCCATAGGATCTCTTTCTCCCCCCACCTTGAGCCGAGATGTGGTGGACAGGAGCGCAGTGTGTGTGTGTGTGTGTGTGTGTGTGTGTGCGTGTGTAAGCGCTGCTATGTACTAAGAGGGGGACGACCGACCGCACGATGAATCTTATGCACTTCCAATCTGATCATAATCGTCTTCTCTCACAAATACACACACACACACAAACACATGGTGGAGCAACTATCAATAAGGTTGATAAAGTGCCACTGTCCGACCGAGCTATTTTTTTACACGTATCATTATGAGCCACGTATATGTATGCCCGTGGAGATGGAATGGATGAGAATGTTGAGAGCAAGCTCCTGTTCGCTCTGACTGAGATGAGATCCAGCTCTCATTTATTTGTCTCTCTTTCCCCTCATCCTGCCGTGGGGAAGAGGGCCGTCTGGAGAGTTTTTTAACGACTTGGACGAAAGAAAAACGAGTATAGTTATAAGTGGTTGTTGAAGAATGGTGCGGATCGTGGTGGTGGTGGTGGTGGTGGTGGTGATGATGGTAGTGTGGGCATATCAGTTAGTTCAAGAGGAAAATCTCACTAGCTTATCTGGGGTGAGGGATCGACAAGGAGTGTCGTCGCAGGTGATAGGAAATATTATGACACGTCATGTATTAAATTAAAATGGTAGAGGTTCCTTTCTGTGTATCCGAGGGTTATTATATTATTGCTTTTATTATTCTTATTATTATTGGCTCCTGCACACCCGACCCTTGAGGATGGTGCGTCCTCGTCGTCGTCGTCGTCGTCGTCATCTCTTCCCGTGAAAAGTTATGTTGGGGTTGGGGTGTGATGGTGTATACAGGGAGGGTCCTAGTGTGGGTATAGATATAAGGACACATTAAGGAAAACAGTATATATGTAGCTCGTTATTATTTACAATTCTTCTGGCTGTCATTGTCATTGTTGTTGTTGTTGTTGTCCCTACTGTTGTTATCATTATGATTAGAATTTTTCACCAACCTCCCGCCTCCCCTAAGTATCCTATTACAAGTCAATATTTTCAACTCATTTTTCTCCGGAGGAGTAGGAGGAGATCCCAACTCCGCGCCTCGCTCCATAAGTTAAGTGGACAAATTACTTTCAATCTGTATTTGTTTGAGTCCCGAGATTTTATGACGGCACTAAAAATTACCCATTTTATATTCCTCTGTCTGTATGCATATGGAGGGTAGCTTCAACTGCCGCTTTGACTCGCCATATGACGGCTTCTTATTTTCTTTTTTTCACAGGCAGAGCCATGCAAACACAGACAAACGCCGATGCACACTCATAATCATGGATATATACATATGCATATGCGCACATTTGCAGGCACAAACATATGCGCCTGTATGCAGGCAAACAGATGCGCATGTACACGCCCCGTCATGTCCACACATAAACGCGCCACTACACACTTGTGAATGTGCGCATAGTGCACACGCGTGAATGAGAAACTTCGCACACACACACACACACGTGCAAATGTCCGGGCACTAATTCTCACGCGTGGTACTTTGCATGCGCACACATAACATTAGCACAGTCACACCTGCGCAGAAATATACAAGTTGAAATACACATGCGCACATACACAAGTGCACACAGAAAGCACGGATACAATAATTACACCTGCATACTAATATCCACACGCACAATTACATACGCGAACATGCAGAAATACATGCGCATAAGTGCACACGAGGGCAACTACGCAAGTGCACAAATATACACCCGGGCAACTACACAAGCGCTCAAGTGTACTCGCCTGCAAATACGCATATACAAACGCTTCCATGAGGGCATACTTGCCCGACTACCCCATGCCCACCATGCCCAAATGCATAAATAAGTACACATACACACACGCTCTTGCGCACAAAGACTCCACACAGTTTGCGCACTCCAGGACTAATAAGATCTCACGGGTCCTTTCACATCCACTTAAATATGGACCTTTGCATATTTTTATTGTTACCATCTAACATTATTATTTGAGAGCAGCAGGATCCTCCCCCCAATTGCTGCTGAATAGTTTTGAGTCTCCTCAAGGGGAACGGAGTGGCTCTTGAGATCGGCTGTCATTGCCAGTAGTGCCTTAAAATACCAGGGAGGAGCCCCATCCGGGGATATTTCATCATGGGACGCTCCCACAAATGCCCCGACTCCAAAATATATACATCTGCCAGAGTGATTTCATGTGGCATTGTGAGCAGTTCCCTCCGTGAATGTGCTACTGATTTGGAAGGGTTGCTCCATTGGAAGTAGCATGAAATAATAAAAGTAAAAAATCCGGGATGGATTCTTTCCCTTTATTGGATTTGTCAGGGAAGTAATTAAGATGTGGAATTTCATATGGCGCGCTTACATAGTCAACCGCCCTCCCCCTCCTCACTCTGCTATCATTGTACGTCAGATGATGATGGTGATGATGATGATGCTGTGAAGCCCCTGGTGGATCCTCCAGCTAGCCCACTGTTGGCGTGCAGTGCACCCCGACAGGGTAGCCCACTGGGCTACATTGTCTCATTAATAATAAGAAGAATATATCAAGTGGAATAATATTCCATATAAAATTCACAACAACTAGTCCACTTCTTTCCACGATCATCACATCACCACCAACAGCAGCAGCGGATCCCGAGAGATAATGGCCACTGGCCCAGTCACTGAGTGAGTGTACTAAGGCGAGCGGGCTATTAGGGGGAATTAATGGGGAGCAAATTAAAATGCCAACAGACAGAAGGCGAGGAGGACCCGGTGGTGGAGAATGAACTGATCACTTATAGACACACACACACACACATAAACACACAAACACACACACACACAGTCTACTACACACATACTCATGCTCCCAGCATTCCTTCAATCACATCTCAAATGTCGAGCATATAACCTGGCACGTCCACTTATATTCCTAAGCACTACAGATGGAATGGGAGAAAAAAAGTATATTTTCATTCAGGGCCAGATGAGCAGATTGTGTGAGGATTAATGGGAAGGCTGTGTAACTTTAAAAGTCATGGGTTTCGTTATATACCGGCATCCTTATTGCCCTGCATGACCAAAAGTGTGAAGAGGTAGTTTTTACCCCATGTTACACTCCTGTGTGTGTGTATGTGTGTGTGTGTAACTATTTTACTGTTCGAAGGCTCCTCGTTGCAACCGTCTCACTTATTTTGCCCTGCGGAGGATGACAAAGGTATATTTTTGTCCTGAATCAGGACTGCTATCACACAAGCACACACACACACACACACACAAACACACATACTTAGACCCATAGATTTATTGCTTTGAATATGTGTTAACGCCTTGTTGGAGGGAGGATGAAGGGGGGTGAGGGGGGTGACGAAGAGCTCTTTTCCAAGAACAATAAAATTGGGAAATTAACCCAAGAAGAAGTGGTCATACTAATAAGTATAAAACTCTATGGTTATTATTATTATACGGCTCTTTCTCTCTATGTCTCAGGAAGCACGGTTTCACTCTGGCCAAATGACGCCGCATCATCGCAGCAGTAGCAGCATCATCATACACACATACACACACAAACACTGATGAAATCCTACCCTATTATTGGTCAATAACTGGTGTGTCATCGGCTCAAAAATTACTTGAAAAAAAATCTCGTTTCCTCTCTCTCTCTCTCTCTCACCCTCTATTTTTTCATACAGCTGTATAACTTCATGTATATACATATACATATATGAAATAATAATTTTTTATTCTTCATACAACCACACCATCAACAACTACAACAACAACAGCAGCAGCAGCATCAACAACAACAACAACAACAACAAAGTAGTCTGTCCGTAGGGGTGCTGCGTGGGTGCAGTGGTAAAAGGTGTTCAACCGTTTACCTTTGGTATTTGTCCGTGTGTGTGTGTGTGCTACCTCTGCCTGTGCGGGTGCTTCTCTGTGCCTAATGTGTGTGTGTGTGTGTGTGCGTGTGTTTACGTGTGTGCATCTATGAGCCTGACTCAAAGGAGGATGTAGTATGAACGGCAGTGCAGTGGCAACGGCAGAGGGTGAACCTCGGCACGGTAGCACCTCAAAAGGGCCAATATCATACGTGATTCTCACAGCATGAGTGAAGGCGGCATTATATATATGCATGTTGGACAAATTGGGTAAAAAAAAAGGCCAAGTAGTGAGCCCCGTATTGTGGAATGAGTGGTAGAGAGCTATAGCGTCTAACTAACTAGCGTACTTACTAACTACTACTACTACTACAACACGGGCGGGATGGTCTTGGACATGTATATATATATACACGTATAAATTGGATGAGACAATGGGCGAGGATGAGAGGATGAATGTACTTACTGAAATTCCGTGTATTTTTATGATCTTCGTTCCTCAATGGTGGGACAATAACAGCATGTATTCCGGGAGGATATTGTTGTATGATTGCCTATGTATAATCAGCGAGAGAGACATAGACAGCGACGGACGGACGGACGGGCGGATGGATGGATGGATGGATGGATGGATGGACGGAAAACCAGTAGCAGGATTGGAGATAGACAGGAGGAGGAGTGACTCGGCAACTCTTTACCATCATGAGATAAATAATTCACGCTCAGATACTCAACCCCAAGGTTAGAAATTAATCCGTGAAATGACGCGTTGGAAATTATTATTATGAGCAACAAGCGGACAATGTGTCTGTATGTACGTGCAAGTGTACCAACTCTGTATTAGTGTGTGTGCCAGCGTGTCTGTGTGTGTGCGTGTGTGTGTGAGTGTGTGTGTGTGTGTGTGTGTATGTGGAAGTCATCCTCAGGATCAGTTTCACAGTCCTATTTTTTCCCTACACAGCCGTCACCACCCCGTTCACAAGGCCCTGTATGAGCGATGCTTCTGCGTATCCTATTCATATTTCATAATGTGTATACATGTAGATAATTATGTATGTGTCGTGGCCGCCGGTGGCTGTATCATTGAGCAGTTCCCTTCCCCCACTCCGTCTTCCTTGAATGACGGCTCATCTGTTGATATCTGGAACTCCCCCCGGAGGTATGCATCTTTTAATTGGCCTCTAAAAGGCTACACTTGTCATACTTGCTATCTTTCTCTCTCTCTCTTTCTCCCTAGCTCTCTTACTCACAGTCACTCAACCATAATAGTTGTTGATAAATGGGAATGAGCTGGCTGGCCGACTTTATGCACTGGCTCACATGTTTTAAGCGGAGCAACCCCCCTTGGCCACCCACCCCAATGCTGACTGAATGAGTCTGAATATTCAGACTGTCATAACCGTCCATGGACTCTGTCAACTGTACTAATCCCCGTGTTCATCTCTACGCCTTCCAAGTCCCTCGGCGGTGAGGATTTTAAATGTGATTCAGGAAGATTCTGCGTGCTTGTGTGACCGTGTGTGTGTGTGTGTGTGTGTGTGTCTGAGTGTGGGTGTGTATGTTATATGTTTGCACGTGTAGCTGACATGGTTGTGCAGCAAGTGAACTCATGTACGCCGTCCCATCCGTATCCCGCTATTTTATACACCGTCGGATGGAGCGGCGCGCGTCTGAAAAAAAAAATGAACAGGGTGATAGAAGCTGCAGAGCAGCTTACCGGGGAGAATCATGTTGAGTGGCAATAACTCCTGGTCGTACCTCCCTCCCTGTCCAACATGTGAAATGAGAGGGAAATTAAATGAACATGTTTGACTCATTTGACCCTCATTGGGGGGACGTGGCGGCGGGGGAAGACGAGTTTGGAAGATGAGGAGCCGAGGTTAAAGTATAATAATACAGATATATTTATGGATGAACAATTTAATAAGTTTAACCCTGAGGATTTGCGCCCAGTTCGGAGAAAACATTATTTACTCTCTGGCCGCGTCATCAAAGTGATAGTAGTCGTTGTTGTAATATTGGAGTGGAGAGGAGGCGGATATATATACACATGTACTTTACGACAGGGGGAATTTGTTGGACTCGTTCCGGCCCCGGCCCTATATAAATTTCACGCATCCACAGGCTCTACAATATAAATGCAAATGTGTCATTTCATTGTCAAATGCAAACTTGAGCATCAATTTGAATTACGGGCCAGCCAGGCCATATGCATATGTGTAATGGTTGCGTCGTAGAACTTTTGAGGCCCGCATTGGGTTCGGAATATTTATGTGTGTGTGTGTGTATATATATATATGTATGTATATATATACATATATATTTTCATGGGTACAAGAAGCTGTGCTCGCTTTGAAAGGTTACAGGTGCCCTGTGGTGTCCCCTTGTCATCCATGTTGAAGTCGGAGTGAACGTGTGTTTGGGGGGGGGCTAATGGGTGAAGTTCTGGTGATAGCGGTAGCAGTATTAGTGGTGGTGGTGGTGGTGGGCAGTATATTTTTCCAGTTAGATTCTCACTCATGCAAGTGAAAAGAGTGGAAGAAAGTTGGGTATATTCGGTTGCGTAGGTGTGTGTGTGTGTGTGTGTGTGTGTGTGTGTGTGTGTTTTGGACGAAGAATCGGAAGCGAGGGAACTTGTAGAATGAGTCCGTATAGTTGTGTATATGTATTTGTGCATGAAGAGAGTGTATGTATGCCTTTACGGAGAATTCGGAATGGCCATAATGACATTTATCAGGGTCGTTAGCTATTTACAAAAGAGTGACTACGGGCTGAGTCGAGCTATTCTCCAGTTGTCACGGGTTGTATGTGGACGTAGAAACTCTTCGCCTTCCCACCCATTGTCTTCCTACTCTCTCACAGTTGCAGTCACAGGTTCAGCTTCGCTTCCTACTCTTCAAAAATAAGAGGAAGGCAACCACACACACACACACACACACACGCAAATACCAAAGTATAGATACACACACACATACGCAATTACCCAAGCATAGGCACACACACACGCAAATACACATGAAAAGTCCGTATAACGCACACACTCACCCACGTGAAAGACTTTGCTAAAATAGAAACATTACGCACACACAACACACAATAAATCACTACACTACTACACACACACACACACGAATAACGCATGCACGCACGCACACCCTAAAAAGTAAACACAAACAATAAAGTACACATGCAAATACAAACTAAAGTACTCACACATACATTAAAGTGCGCACACAAAGGCACTTACACACGCAGAGGTGCTCACGCACACACACAGACACTCACACCCACATTTGGGCGTTGCACACGAAGGCGATCCCACATTACATTCACACACACACACAAACACTAAGGCACTTATACACACATTAAGGTACGCACATGCAGGCACATGCTTTACATGCTTAGGATCACATAACCTAAGTCACATTCCCACAGCACAGGTTCGCACACGGACTAAAAGTAAGGTATAGGATCAGTGTGAGTCACTTGAACTCAAGACATGGGGACAAGTGCACCACATTTCCAGAATACGCACAAGAATCGTCCAAGTAGTAGGCACACATTCGCACAGACACACACACACACATAAGCATGAGCATAGGGACCAAATAATGTAGTCAGAGTGGAACGGCCACAGGGGTGGCCATAAAACCCGTACATGTGCCACCAGCCTCCAAGAAAGTCATACATGTATATATGTATATACATGATACTATAGCAGCCACTCACTCCTCCTCAAGCTTTTCTTCTAGTAGTGGGGGGAGAAATACTCCGGGTGGAGCTAAACAAGTTGTAAAATGTGTGGATTCATAATATGTATGAAGATAAAGTTGAAAGCGGGGGAAGAAAAGGAAGGGAAAGAAAAAGGGTTGTGTGTACGAACGTGTGTTTGTATGTGTGTGTGTGTGTGCCTCTCTCTCTCTCCCTCTGGTGCTTGGCTAGATTTGGAAACTTTTTCCATGATGGCGATGGTTGACATAAACTTTAAAGTTTTCCACGACTTGTTCTTCTTCTTCTTCTGCTTCTTCTCCGTCGTCTTCTTCTACTCGTTCCCTCCTTGCCCACCAGCAGCAGTGCTCACTCCACTTCTATACCTCTGTGACTTCCTGCCTGCCACTATTACTTACTTTTCCACAGAGTGCATTGTGTCCTATCCTCCACGCTTGAGTAGCACTAACTCACATATAAAGAGTCACTATCGTAGCATTCAGCAGATTTTGTCTGGGGAGAAAATTGAATTTTCCTCGAATATGACTATATATGAGTTGTCTCTGGGGAGATTATACAAGAACCTAAGCTCTTGAGAAGTGAGAGCGGGAGAGTGGGAAAAGGGCGACGACGACAACGACAGGGAGGAACATAGGGTAGAGTCGGTTTGTGTGTGTGTGTGTGTGTGTGTGTGTGTGTGTGTAACTTTGACTGACTGACTGACTGGATTTGATATCCCTTCCCATGTTGTTTGTACGGTGACGATGATGATGGGAGTGCGAAGAGGTTCACAATGCGTGCGTGTGCATTTGCCTGTGCCTGTGTGTGTGCGTCCCTGCGTGTAAGCAGGGAGTTGGATTGTTCGTGTTCGAATGGAATATATGTTCCAAAATCAAGTCCCAGAAGACGCAAGGGAAAAAGAGTGGCAGCTTGAAGTATGAAATGATATAGACACCCTGATATCCACTATTGAGTCCCCCCGTCTCCGCCGCCGCAATGGATACGGGGGCCCTTGTTGACATTGACTCACATTACTCTGTCGGATGGGCCGACACACTCTTTACTCCGACACTCATGATTACCGTCGTCACTCTCTTCACTCAACTCACAACACTCATGCTCGTCACACGTCCCACACTTCCGCCAACTTGTCTATTGTACCCCACTTTTGCAAGGCTATTTATATGGATACATATGTGCACACTTACATATTTATACAGGGTGCCGATCCACGAAGGATGTCCTCCAATTGTTCATCATCGTTTCATCATTGGAATACACATCAAAATCACAGTGAGTAAAAAACTGCAAACCACTCTAGCCAGGGCCATCCACGATAGTTCAAATTAGAGAAAAGTCATTGAAATTACATATTCTAGAATATCACAGAAATCCTTCGGCTAGATTAGAAATAGTAACTCCAAAAACTCTCCAAAGCTTTATTTGAGTTATCGTTGCGATTGGCTTAGCTGGATTGATTTTGATTTTATGCGGGAAAAAAATCTGGGTCATCATTCCCGGACATGCTGTATTAATATGGAAACTTGTGCGAACATCACTACCAACACCATCATGATCAATATCACCATCATCATCATCATCATTTTAGTTATATACAGGAAGGCTTCCACCACTCAAATCTCCCGCGCTATCCGAGCAATGTTCCACAACCGTATTAATTCAACAGAGACGAATTCAATGGAGATTCCCTACAGAATCCAATGGGGGGAAAAGAACAAGGTGTCTCTCACGCCAGTCAGTCAACACATTCTGTCCCGCTTGCCCGCGCACACCCCGCTTTCCATTCATTCATAAGTAATCATATTTCCTTGAATGTTTCCATGATGACGGCATCTCCACCGCTTTGTGTACTCCCTCTCATTCACTCACTTAATCACGCGTCCACACGGCCTGCTGTGTATAAGCCCCTGCGGAGGATCTACATCCCGGAGATGAGGAATGAATGGAGGCGGCGCGGCGGCGGCTGCTGGCTGGCTGGCTGGTGGTGATGGCATTGGGCCTTTCGTCGTTTGAAAAAGTTGTGAAAAAAATCTTTGTGCATAGATATACGGGCAGACTTGACAACAGAGGAAGTGTGAGTGAGGCTATGAGAGCCCTACAGCGTACAATTCGCTCCTCATTCTATGGTTAATCTCTTTCGCCTCTCTCATATAATATGAGGACTTTGCGTCCACACACACATATTTATATATATATAAATATATCTATGCGCGCGCGAGAGAGTGAGCCGTAGGGCGCCGTTAGGCTTTGTTACACTTCTCACACCAATGACATGCCGGGAGAAACTATCTCTATCTCGTCGCGAGTCGCGAATCTCGATTATCTCTGCCTCCCTCTCACTCCTACTCCTCCTCATCCTCATCCTCCTCCTCCTCCTCCCCCTCTCGGCTGCCTATCCGTTTAAATCCATTCAACTGAATATTACAAGGAGAAGGGAAAGCCCATTGAATTCAACTCAATTTGAGGCTTACAATCCCATCTTTAAGCTTTTTTCATTTTATAATATATTTATCCCCGCCGAACCTATTGAAAGTTGAAAGGCCGCTTCCCCTCCTACTCCTCCGCCTACTACAACTGTACATACATATGCACACACACACACACACACACACACACACACGCAAACACA
Source organism: Pseudobourletiella spinata (assembly GCA_009870155.1). Lineage (NCBI taxonomy): Eukaryota > Metazoa > Arthropoda > Collembola > Symphypleona > Bourletiellidae > Pseudobourletiella > Pseudobourletiella spinata. Next base: position 410 of record WJFA01003907.1, on the reverse strand, counting down.
TGGACATGAACACAAATCCTTACATTGTGAATCCAACAAGGACCACTAGTGCTATTACTAATACCCTCATCTAGGGCTATGACGGGGCGGGAAAGGGTTTTGTGTGTGTGTGCGTGTGTAAATGTGTGCGTGTAGTTTTTGTAATAGCACCGACCCGACTACTGCCTCCATAAGCTACTCCGCTCCTGATCTTTATGTAGATTTATAGTGACACACACTCGTCAAACCGACCCATATAGCCCGAGCCGGCCCATTGAGCCAGCCACCACATTCCAGTTCACATGACGTCGGGGGGGGGGGCGGGAGAAGGGAACATTTGACGGCTTTATTGGGTAAAAAAAACCATTCAAGTTTTAATACAGGAAAGAATCCTGGAAATTCCATTTTCTCACTCGCAGAGCCTTCGCGCT
>WJFA01003906.1:0-11739 GCA_009870155.1 Pseudobourletiella spinata | reverse complement strand
AACTAATCCTCTGTAACTGTGCAAAAGATTGGGTCTCTATCTCTCAGCAGTTTTGAGATAAATGCAGGAAATCGTAGGCGGGGATGGGGTACTCGACCCCATCGTATTCAAATGACTACAGAAATTAGTTGGTGGTACTTCAGCCACTGGCCAGACTACCCTAACAACCTAGTAGTATAGGGTACATCTGCGCACGGTTTCAGAAATTTTAGCCCCATACTTTTACTATAAGACAAATTTTGCAGTGTATCAGGACTTTTGCGCCACCCTGTACAGCGATAAAAATGGAGAATAATTTCGCCAATCAACTTCATATTTTTCAGAGAGTCACCGATTCTGCAACCGGGTCCAAGATGCGTACACCCTCCGGTGCTGCCCGCAGGTCCATGGGATCACCCATGATACGATTGACTTTGTCCGAGGCAAGGCCCCATTCCCCACCTCATTATCACCGCACTTCCGCCACAGCACGCCCGTAACCATGGATCCAGGGCTCCACCCTTCAGTCGTTGCAGCTGAATAGGCAGATCCCTCGGATGCGGTGACAGATCCAATAATGGGTGCGATAGCGGGCACGGATCATAATGGAGCACAATATGCCACTATATGATACCTGACTCATTAAATGTGAAAGTAAATATTTGGAAAACTCCTCTCCAGCGCGCTCATCCTATCGCGGAGGAGGCGCGCGGGCAGGGCATTGGGCTGCCAAACACACACACACACACACACATGTATGTATACAATATATGTGACGTTCTCAATTGGTGCGTACGCTGCGCAGCCCCATTCCCCCGGGGGGTTTTCAACCCCAGTAGGTTCCATGGGTACAGGCGGGCGCGTGCGGCGGAACGGGCGGCGAAGAATGGGGTAGGGGTAAATTTTTCTTCCCCCGCAGGCATCATCACGACGGAGATGAACAGTGCGACGGATAACCCGGTACGTGATCAACGACAGTTCCCAACTATGCTCCTCTCATGTGTGCCCCTGTCCACCCGGCCATCTCTGGGCTGTGCCGTGCGGGGGCGGCGCGGGAAAATATGTGTTGGAGGAAACTTTTTTTAAAAAATTCTCCCCTCTTTCCCTCCCTTCCCACTCGCCGGGATCAATTAGATAGTGTTTGCGGACCGGAACACAATCATCTCCGCCGGCAATTTCCATGGGGAGTACCCTGCCAAGGTGCTGGACTACCTGGCCATTGCCGTCCACGAACTGGCATCCATGAGTGAGCGGAGGATTGAGCGGTTGGTCAACCCAGGTAAAACTCCAACTCAATTAGCCTGTATGTCAGAAGCGCATGCATCTGCGACACTCCGTCCAGAGAGAGAGAGAGAGAGAGAGACAAATAGTGCCCAATAATGATGGGATTCGGGCGCGCCGGAAAGGAAGACGACGGGTCATTAGAGCCACCAAATTGAATCTCCTGCATTTTAATTTCCCTCCATGTATCCAGCCCTGAGCGAACTCCCGGCGTTTCTGGTTAAGGACGGGGGTCTTAACTCCGGATTTATGCTGGCCCACTGCACGGCAGCCTCTCTGGGTAAGATAGCGGCAGTTGGCAATGTAAGTGTACATGTGTGTGTGCGCCTTTGTGCGCAGTCGAATGGGAAGATGAATGTCGTCCTGGCGACCATCTCTTTCTGTGTGGTGTGTGTGTGTACGTGTGTGAGTGTGTGTGTGTGTGTGTGTGTGGAACGGTATTACACGGGATGTGGGAGTTTGACTACTCCGCCGAGGAGCTCGATCTTGCTTTTAGCCTTCGTATAAAACCGGAGGATGGAGAATAACTCAAGGGGTAACTTTAGTTTCAGAAAATAAAGTACTCTGTCATCCTGCCTCGGTGGATTCTTTGAGCACGAGTGCCGGAACTGAAGATCACGTCTCGATGGGGGGCTTTGCCGCGCGAAAAGCTCTTCAGGTACGTAACTTAATTAATCATCTCTCCCGCGTCTACGACGTCGCTCCCTCCACTACATTACCTTAATCCTCCTCCGGTATGCACGTCGGTCGAACCGCCCGCCCGCCCGCCCGCCTGCCTGCCTGCCTGCCTGCCTGCCCGGCCGCCATGCGCCGCCTGAGGTCCTTCATCACAAGAGCATCTGTACCATTTTTACCTTGACGTTGAGTCTAGCCGCCGGATTTCCCTGGGCCTTCGTGGGTAGGGAGCGCTGTGAGGAGGGGCGGGGGTTGCCGGTGGGAGATTCATCTCAGAGGCCGCTCAACCGCGCTCATTTGGCGCGGAGGAGGAGGACCTTGATTTCCTCCTCCTCGCAAACATGGAATAGACAATGAGAGAGTCATTTGATCTCCGTTTATCCAACAGGTAGTTCGGAACGTGGAGAGAGTAATTGCCATCGAACTCCTCGCCGCCTGCCAAGCCATTGAGTTCCTCCGCCCGCTGAAGACGACGGTGCCGCTGGAAGAGGTGTACCGCGTCGTCCGATCCGTGGCCAGGTTGGAAGTGGTGGTCATCCCACACTCATTACTGATCATATTTACTAGCTGTTAGCGTCGCGTGATCTGTCTTGGTGGGTTTGAAGAGTTTGGGTGGGATTAGTAGTACTAGTGACTTCATTTTTGTTATTGACTCATGACTGTGGATGGAGCGTCACACCGTTTGGTTGACTCAAGTAGCGCATGTGTTAGCCGAATATGAGCCAATATGAGCAAAAGAGAGGGGAATGGGGGACGCTTTGTATGTGAGTTTGTTTTTTCAATGGAATTTTATTTACGTTTCAGACCGTGGGTGAAGGACCGCGTCATGTACCCGGACATTGATGCGACGACTCAGCTCCTGAAGGACGATAAGATTTGGGTCTCCGTCAAGAACTACATTGAAGAATACAACAGTAAGGAGGTGAGTGGCAGGATGGTTTCCCACCTCATCCGCGGGTGCGCCTGACTGACAAGGGGACGTTTTCAGGTGTCCGCGGCGCACAGCGCCGACATACTATGCAACGCGCAGCCCACCCATAACGATTGACTCTGTGAAAGCGGTAGGTGCGGAAACTCAGATTTGACCCTTCGGGTGGTTCACACAGTCTGAGGTCAATAGTTGCAAAGTGGGGGAGTACGTCTTCACTCCAAAATCCCATGTTAAATCCCATAAGGATTTCCCAGTTTTGCATTTCGAGTCATTTTTGAAGAAACCGCCTAAATCGCTTCCAATAATGTTGTGTGCAGGTAACATGCATCCGCATGGTCTACAAATTTAATATTTTATCAATTTCGGAAAATTTCACGGCATGAGGAGCCCACGGGTGCAACTTTGGAAATTTTCGTCCGTGACAGTAATATAGGTGGGAGCGTCCTCGGAATTCAAAACTCGGAAATCCTTATGGGATTTAACATGGGATTTTTAAGTGAAGACATACTCCCCCCTTTGGTCCCGAGCGATTAAAACTTTGGAGGCTTGTAACTCGGGCAAATATGAATTTCCGCACCGAGGAGTTTGGCATTAGTAATGCTACTGGATGACCTCCTAAATCCATATAGTGTCCACTCTTCGCTAGGGGGACATGCGGGATCCCCCATTGTCAGTTTCACGTCAGAGCTGTTATGACAACTCCTGCTTACCGAATTAAAGTCCCTCTGCGGGTCGCAGATATCCGCGTTGTCTGCAGCACTGCAGGGTGTACAGTAGACACATGATGTGTGCGCGTGTGAAACTCCTATGTCTAGATTCCATCCCTATTTCACCGAAATTTCACCGTGTATTGAGTAGACCGGTAGGTAATTGGGGGTTCAGTCTAATTTTACAACCATTAGAATCACCGTATCATGTTTCCCGGGTATTTCAAAGTGACAGACAGTTAATGGGCGTCTTTCCACTATTAGTATGCATACACATAGTGCATGTATGATACACATGTATATAAATGTGTATAAGATATGTATATACATATATTGACAATTGAACATATAAGACATATATATACATATATTGACAATTGAACATATAAGATATATATATATATACATATATTGACAATTGAACATATAAGATATATATATATATATACATATATGTGTATATATACATATTAGATTTATGTATATCTTATCACATACAACTAAATATCTGCATGTTTTCATACGGGCTATCCGTTTTCCCTCCTGGTTTGATGTCAACTTTCCGTCTGTATGTGTGTGTTTTTGTGTGATTGCCCGCAGAGCGTGGATCTGAATGTGTTCAGTCCGACGGCGACGACGTTCCGTGACTCGTGGAAAATGGAAACTTCCAGCCCCACCGGCGGCACAGATGGCTCAACTTCCAAGAAATCAGGATCAAATGGGAGTTCACCGTCAGTGAAGCGCCGTCGTCGCATGAATCCCACTACTGAAATGGGGACGTCTAAACCGATTGCTAAGGAGTAAACACCCAGCGTATGGAACCCGATACCAGCACCAGCAGAGTTAGAGTTGATGAGAAAGCGAGAGGTGGGAGGATGCGGCGTAGGGGGTGAACGGGGAAGAGATGAGCGAGAGAATCATGGAAAGCCATGGAAGATTGGCAGTTATATTATTGTAATCACCCTGTCTCTGTTCCGGCACGGCAATCTCTGCCTGTGCCAAACACACACACACACACACACACCTTGACGCCTTGGTAGTTCAATAAAAAAAACTCCTCTTTGTTACAAGTTACAACGTTGACTTCTCCTGCCTGCCTCACCGTGATTAACACCAACAGCTCCTCCTCCTCCTCCTCCTCCTCCTGGCCCCACCAACCGTGGGATATTCGTCCGGTTCCTGCAATAAAATAAAAGGATTTGACCACCACCACCACCACTCTTGGTCATCATGACCGGTGGTGGGAGTGGTGTTGGATGGGGGAATTCACTTCCGAGCATTCCCTCCTCTGGCCCTCCAGTAGTGGCCAAAGTGAGTGAGACTCGTGTACTAGTCTACTTATTGGAGGGTCATATATACGGGACCGTATGGCGTCGTCCTATTATGCTCCCTCCACCAGCACCGTAGGGCTCTCTTCCACCACGTCTGATGGCAGATAAAAAAAAAGTCTGGGACTCCCCCTGATAAACGTGCTCAAGTGGACCTGAGTGTGGAGGAAGGGGGGGGAGGCGAGGGGAGCTGTGAAATTTATATCTGGCCGAGTCTCAGATAGTCGCAGACTATTTGTCTTCAGGCCCTCCTGTCCCACATGAATTGTCTCTTTCCTCTTTGGACTGACCTTACCTCACTCACACGCTCCCCCCCTTCAACATGTACATACCTGTGTGCGAGGGTCTTCTGTGGAGTCTTATCAGTTTCACGTCATTGTCACGTAGATTCCCAGGAGTGATGACTAAAACTGATTCCTTCACAATTTTCCCACACACAGACAGTCCACCCCACCCCCCTTGACCAAGGCCATGGGTTCCCTCGCCCACAGATTGTCAGATTACTGTGGCTCCACTCAAAGCATCCATCCTTCTCCATGATATACCCTTGACACTTGGGGTAATAACGAAGAAAAAAAGGGGGACAGATCCAAGGTACTCTCCCTCACAGTCAGTCAGTTCACTACCCGGTGGCGATGGGAGGAATTAAAGGTACCCTTGAGCTACTGCAGTAGTAGTAGTAGTAATAGTAGAACTAGTATAGACGTAGTTCCATCCTGCTGAGGGAGGAGGGAGCAGCGTTTACGACGGGGATCTACGAAGGGACTGAAATAAAATTGTATCGATTTAAAACTAAAAGATTTTATTTCACCGCACCCCGTATTTGTTAGTGCTGACGAGGGGAGTTGGGCAAGTTTTATGGGGTTCCACGGTGACAGCCCTCTATGACCACCAAATCATATTACGCCTCACTTTCCCCGCCACATCTCACACGGGTCTAATGGCAAGTCTCACTACTGCACCGCCTTGGACGCGGACATAGACACACACACACACACACACGACAGCGCACGCAATCGAACACTTACTTCGAGCCACCACATCGTTAGCCTGAATAACAGTGTGTCATGAGGACCGTTGACGTGGATGGACACAGCAGGGGCTGACGCCAGCCCCACTTTCCCCCGCACTTATTTCATGAGCCAACTGTGTGAAAGTGGACACCCAGGTTCGTCCCTTATTACCAGACTCTTATTCTTTGAGGCGTGTTCGAAGGAAATGTCGGGGGGTGGAAAATATTGTGGGGGGGGGGGGAGCGGACGGAGAGCACCTTCACTTATACACCGCATTCACTGTGAACCAATGGGGTTGTTATTAGTTCCGCCACCGTGGTGCAGAGATATCAACTTTTAGACTCGTGAATATCATTCATATATGCTGTGTTGTTGACAGTGCCGGAGATTCCAGTTCCCGGGTTGACATACACTTGGAATAATGACCATTATTGACCATCATCATCCGAGCCTTGTGTACCCCATGAATTTTGGACTCGAGAGGGAAAACATTATTTCACATGCGCGTATACGGGGTGTCCCAGAACGATATGTCACATTTGTTTTAGCTCTACAACCCAGAATCCTCAATGCAGTTCAATGACTTCGCTACCGATCGGAAGCTGAGCCTGTGGGATTTGCTTTGGTACCATGTGCAGGGCCGCCGAATGGACACCCCAATCATGACGAACTGATCCCAGGTTTCCGGCAACGAGAGTCCTCACCTCACTCGAAAATCCCATGTTGAATCCCATAAGAAATTCTCCGTTTTTCACTTCAAGTCATTTTTGAAAAAACCGCAAACATTGACTCGTCATTCGCTGTATGCGAGCAATATGCACTTTGATGACTAATAAAAAGACTCCATATTTCACACTTTTTGAACATTTCAGCGCATTTCAGCGAACCGAAAAGCAAAATAATTATGAATTTTTCATTCATATGTGACTCAACCCATCAACAATCCATGAACATGGCCTGCTATGATGGCAAGCATGGACCTGCACCGGGTAAAAAGTGACAAAGAACTCGAAAGTTACAGTCATCCTATTGGAAAATGATTATTTACTTCCATGAACAATGAAATGGTAAAACTATATGCACAATTTCACCTTGAAACCAATCTCCCTGAGCCAGCACAGGGAATGGAATATATAAAGTATATACTCATATATATATATATATATATATATATATATGTGTGTGTATATATGTACTTACATGTATATATGTGTATGTATATATATGTACGATACACGTGTACAGGTGAGCCCGCGAATGCTTGGAAAAAGACATGTTATTGGTCGAGTTCTTCTCCAGTAGGGACACCACGGTGTGTGGAACTTCGTCGTAGTCAGCTGGTGCTGAACAGGGGAAGATGGTAGGAGAGTTGACTATGATTACTGCGCATGAGCAAATGCACGGCTGGTCTAAGCCTGGAGCGCCTTACCACCATTTCCGCTCCCGCTTTCACTTTGCTCACTCACTTTCTCCGTGCTGATTCGGCTCGAAATTCAATCATTATTATTGCCATGGTAGCGAACGTCTGAGTAAGCTAAAGTGTAAAAGGTTTAATCATCTTCATCATCTTCTTCTTCTTCATCCTCTGCTCCTCATCTTCCTCGGGATGAAGTCAGAGGTTGATGAAGTGTCTTACTCCAAACACACAAAAAGACAGCCATATGCCTGCATGTAAATCAGGGCGAACTTGTACAATAACCATTCGAATCCAGTCCGCGCGAAGAAAAGCCACTGCAGTGACCATCGTGTCCGTACTGTAATTATTGACGGTTGTCATCTGTGGATTGAGGGGGCGGGTAGAGAGCGGTGGGATCCAACTGGACTCCTCCGGATTTCCGGAGTAGTCAGCACAGTTCCGCACCCTCTCCCGCTTTCTCCGAAAAAAACTATGAAGAATTCTGCTCCGCTTCCCTCTCGCCGCCAGCGAGAGGTGAGAGAAGAAAGTAACTTTCCCTTTTGTTCAACTTTCCATTCCAGGTGAGAGAGATTTGGGGCGGGAGGATCTCTGGCGGGGAAGTGCCAACATCCGGGTGAGGTGAGGTGAGCCTGAGGATGTTGGAGTAACATCTGGAATTTGTGTGACATTCCTCGGGACACACGCGGCCACGGTGTCGGAGCTCACGGGTTGCCCTCATGATTTCTGGCTCCCTTGTCCGGGACGACCTGGGCCTGTGGTGAGAGTGGAGAGGAAAGCTTTTGGCTCACATTATTGAGGCAACATGAGTGCAAAGTTATGATGGGGGTTGAGGGGGGGACGGGAGGATTCATCTGGATATTTAATATCCTGCTGAGAGCTCAGCGAAAACCTCTGTGGGGTTCAACGGGATGTGGACTGTGATGAGAGTTTTGTTATTTTTCTTTTTTGCCCAAAGCCTCATCCATTATTGGAGTCCACAACTTTGGACAGCTAGTACCCATAGGGCACGAAATCTGTCACATTCCCAATTTGTACACTAATATGCTGTAACCCGGTGTAGAATGGTGTGGGAGAACCTAGTGGGGGTTCAAGGGCTATTCCAAGATTATATAAATATGCTAAAACTACATGCATGTATGCAATGTGACAGACACCAGCATGGAAGCTCGAAGCTACTCGGAGATTCCCTCATGTGGAGCACATAGGATTTATACCTTGGAGACTGGCACATGTGTCAAACCTGCCACTATGACATGTCTTTACGATCCCCTGAATATGAATGCCTCATAAAAGGCATTGAGTAGCAAGGGTAATAATGTTTACTTCATCCTCACAAATCCCAATGATTGCTCACTATGTGTATATGGATTCAAGGCATAAACAGACACGTCGTCGTCGTCACACGTGGAAATCTCCTCCAATTCAGGCTTTTAATGTCCTCAAATATTCCTCACACTCTGCTCACTTTCACTGCCTCTGCCGCTATTCTATTCCACTATCGTGCTTCCCCAGTCCGTGTCCTCGCTGAGGACGGAGCCGGATTGTTTCGAAATTAGCAACGGGTGACTGGGATGCGGGAAGGATAATTTTTTTATCTGAGCAGCAGAAATACACTTTGGTGACCCTTGACGAGCGGAGATGTGCGGAAAGGACAAGCATTAAACCATTGTCAAGGGACCTGAACATGCTGTTCACGTCGCTTATTCCGACAGCTCGATGCGGCCTCCTCGTCAGGTAGGGAGGATAGCAAAATAAAAAAAGTACCTCAAAAATGAAAAATAGAATCCCACGTTGGAAAATCAAAATTAGCTCACCGCGATGTACACTCTGCCAGAATGGTCAGAGTGGCACCGAGCGGGTCAGCATATTCTTCAGAGTGGACAACATCCGGAGAATTTGCTGACCCACTTACAAAGGGGAGGATCTCACGTGTCTTTCTAGTACAGAGTGGACACTATGTGGATTTTAGAGGTCATGTAGGAGCATTATTAATGCCAAAATCCTAGCTGAGGAAACTCAGGTTTGCCGTTTTCAGTTACAAGCCTCCAAAGTTTTAATCGCTCGGGACCAAAGGGGGGAGTATGTCTTCACTCCAAAATCCCATGTTAAATCCCATAAGGATTTTCCAGTTTTCAATTTCGAGGCGGCACCCAACAACGCCTGCAGTACTACGCCGGACGAAAATTTGGAATTATACTTGTGGGCTCGTAGTGCGGTGAAATTTTCAGAAAGTGTAAAAAATTTTGAATTTCCAGACCGTCCGGATGCACATTACCCGAAAGTTAGAGAATGGGAGGGATTTTCGGCGGTTTTTTCAAAAGTGACTCGAAACTCAAAACTGGGACATCCTTATGGGATTTAACATGTGATTTTGTATTGAAGACGTACTCCCCCCTTGGGTTTCGAAGTGATGAAAACTTTGAGTCGCAATATAGTCGCAGCCCGAATATCCATAGCATTTGCAGTATGCATTGACTAATTGCGAAGCGTAAATGCTCGGAAATGAAGATATACATATGTATGTACATATATATATATATATATAGTGGGGAAAATAATTCTGTTCATAATAATATTGCACCGAGCTTGGAGAGTCGTCCCAAGTACTTTTCAAAAGCTTAACACCTCTCACATGTTCAAGTTGTCACCAATGAAAGAGTGTAGCAGGTGATTTATTGCCAAGGCAAGTTTATATATAGGTCGTATGTATAGAAAGTAGAGGGTATGTATATATTGTTAAGGTAACAATATATGTATAGATATTTATATATATATAAACGTTAAAATGCGAAATGCGCCGTATGTGTTGGCAATGGTAGAGGCGGATGGAAAAATGATGGTTTTGTTTTTCGCAAAAGCCTTAAAAATGTATAGGTTATAGATATGAGCGGGTGCAAAAGAGAAAAATTCCGAGTGAGCGGTGCAGTTAACATGGTCATTATCAACAATTATTAATTATATTGAACGAAGAATATATATATGTATATGTATGTATATAACACATATTTACCCACGCTGTATCATGTATGCTACAAGGTCTCATATAATTTCATATACATAGTGTCGTAATAATAATGGTAACTACAGTAGAGTAGCATATATGTATGTATATGCATATAAGTATGCATGTAATTATATATTCACAGTATCATAATAATCATAGCAATAATAATAATAATAATAATAATAATAATAATCTTTTGGATGACTAAATGTACATATGCATACATATACATGTAAGTATATAAATGTACATATGTACATTTAGTACATAGAATTGCTTCCATTATATCCATATATACATATGTACATCCGCATATACACACACCCACGCTCATGGAACATATCTCTACACTTATATGTCATCTTACATTTTTAAAAGATATTCATATAGGCTTACTCTTATATAGATGTACATTTGTTGATTTATTTAGTTATTTATTCATTCATTGAAATACATTAGCTAAAAGTCGTGTGGCGTGTAGGAATGTCTGGTATGATGAGAAAGGGCGGTGGGTTTTTATATCATTTTCTGTAATTTTCCTTCCATTGCGCATTGGAGTACAAGTGTGTGTGTGTGTGTGTGTGTATGTGTGTGTGTGTGCTCTGACATGTATTGGTTACACAGTGGTGGCAGTCGTGGGTGGTGGCGTAGTGGTGGTGGTGGTCGTGGTGGTGTGGGTATAGCAATATGCTGACAATGCAATGGTTACATCATGATAGTCATCGAGCTTCCAATCGTTTCATTTATTAAAATTCCATCTATATTTCTAGTAAATTTAAAAAATTAGCACAACTACAGGGACTTGATTATGCCGGTCATAGTGTTACTCCGGATATTTTCCTATCCGCAGCGGCTCTCGCTCCATTTGTGGCACCAAGTGTCTCGGCCAAGTGAGTGATACATGGCATGCTCTGTAGTTACTGACGATTTTTAGCACTCAACGATTTCCTGTCAAGCCTACTCCTCCATTCCCTGTGAATCTGACATGTGAAGAGACTATCTAGGGTGAGCCACATATGCTCTTAATCAAGGGACTTTTCTTCCTTTACAATGATAATGCACATGCCCAAAGTGTCTGTGGGAATTCACACATTTTTACCCGACGCCAATTCATTACCTATTACGATAAAATCTCAAGATTTCTCATCCCCATCTCGCTCATTCATATTTAGACTAGAAAAGTGTAGAATATTTTTTTATTATCTGAGCTAAAAATATAACCACTCATATTCAAAAAATCTATACATAGCATGTGTCATGTCGTTGGAAAGCAATGTGTGGGAACATCGTGGGGAACATGTTGGCCGTATATTGAGCACATGGGGGGAAAAGGCTGGTCTGCGGATCAATCGATGGGGTGAACCCTTTTCTGAATCAACGTGGCGAGGGCTCGTAATAACGTAG